>JAGFNQ010009995.1:0-136340 GCA_024364735.1 Boesenbergia rotunda
CTGGGCTGTGTTCGTGCTCTCTGTTGCTTTGTTCTTGAGCGATTTGTGCATTCCTGTGAGAGCTTTGTGAGCTTCCCTTCTCGAGTGTCTCGTGTGCTTAATCTTGTATACATCTACTGAGACAGCTTGTGGAGAGGTTACTCCACCGAGAAGGAGGCGCTTGATATCCGGTGTTCACCGGGGCTTGATCTGCCGACGATCAAGGGATCGCCCACCTCACGGGCACGCCAAGGAGTAGGGGCAAGTTATCCCCGAACCTTGTAAACGATCTTTGTTAGCGATCCTTGGTTTGTATTCTCTGTTTCTGCAGTTTTGTTAAGTTTGCTTCTCTGCATTTGTTTTGTTTCCGCTGCTACTAACTTAAGTGCAGAGAAGATTCGAAAAGAGACTCGAAAAAGTGTTGTCTATATTTACCCCCTCTCTATAGCCATCTCGTTCCCAACAAGTGGTATCAGAGCTTGGGGCTCTACTTCAACGGCTTAACATCCGAGAGTTAGCAACGAGATGGCTGGAAGAGAAGGAATGAGCACAAACCGACCTCCACTCTTTGACGGCACAGATTTTCCATATTGGAGGTCAAGGATGGAGTTCTATTTCAAGACCAACATCAGTGTGTGGTTTGCCGTGACGGAGGGCTTCATCCTTCCAAGAGATGGTGAAGGAAAAGAGCTAGACTTCTCTATGTGGTCAGCTGAGCAAATCAAAAAGGGAGAAGCGGATGCTAAGGCTGTGGTCACCTTGCAATGTGGAATAACTAAGGACCAACTCATCAAAGTTGGTCCCTTTACAAGTGCAAAGGACCTATGGAACAAAATCTTTGAGCTCCATGAGGGAACTCAAGATACACGGATAGTCAAGAAGGACCTCCTTCTCAGCCAACTCCAAAACTTGACAATGGGAGAAAACGAAACTGTAAGTATGCTTCATTGTCGGTTCAAGGAGATCTACAATGGTCTTCATTCCATCAGTGAGAAGGTAGAGGACCGAGACTTAGTGAGGTATGTTCTCAAAGCTTTTCCTAGGAACACCTTGTGGTCATCCATGGTGGATGCTTACAAGGTGTCCAAGGATTTATCTTGTGTTAAGTTAGAAGATCTATTTTGCGAAATGGAACTACATGAGATCTCTAACCAAAGCCCAAAGGAGAAAGGGTTTGCTTTTGTGGCAGGTAACAAAAGAAAGGAGAAGAAGGATGAGAACACTCACTGTCATGTGGCTCTAGTGGCCTTAGAAGATTCAAAGGAGGAGAGTGATGACGAATCAAGCTCCTCAACCGCGCCTTCATCATCTTCGGATGATGAAGAGGTAATTTCTCCCGAGTTAGATAAGTGCTATCGAGTTATCGCATGTTTAACCAAAATGCTTAAGAAATCTAAGGCCAAAGTCAAAGCATTAAGATTGGAGGTAGAAAAATTGAAATCCTCTAAGGTTGAGGACGTAAATGATTTGCATGACAAATTCCTTGAGGATGAAAATAAGGATTTGAAGAGCAAAGTTGTAAATCTCAAGATTGTTCTTGAAAAATTTTCAACAAGCTCCAAAACCCTAGACATGATCTTAAACTCCCAAAGGGCGATTTACAACAAGGTCGGTATAGGTTACCGACCTAAAGAACCGACCTTTGTGTCACTAATATCTAGAACTCAATTTAGATCATCAAATGATTCTAGGGTTCAAAAGGTCAAAAAGAAAGTGACTAAGGCATGGGTGCCAAAGTCCTTCATTAAAGATGCATTAGGTCCCAAAATTTGGGTACCTAAAACCTCTATTTTTCGAATTGTATAGCTTAGTTTGAGGGGGAGCATCTATCAACATGGGAGGTTGATATTTGGTGCTCCAAATCCATGACCAAAGGCTAAATTGTCATTCATATTGATGGTTATGGAAAATTTGAATTAAATTGTTTGAGCTCCATTGTTTTAGATCTTATGATAATATAATCCCTTGGCTAGTGATTGTTATGATATTCATGTGTTAAAGTACTTAGTCATGGTATAATTTACTTTAATGTTTAAGTTCTTCCATGATCAAGTATGTCATGATTTTCTTGTATATATTATGCCAACATGAAGAACACATGGTTTGTGAAAATCACTATGAAAATCTCACAATACATGATTAGACAAAGAACATGAGTTTAAGGCCTAGGCTTAGGCTTGTCTTATTATTTTAGAGATGAATCTACATGAGTATGCCATGACTTTGATGTTTGGATGATTAACATTAACCTATGACATGCCTATTTTGATTAAGAACAATATGAACACATAGCTTGAATTGATCATAAGTTGATACAAGCATGTTTTGGAAACTTGATGATAATATGATACAAGCATGCTTTGAGAATTTGATCATGCTTTAATCATAATGTGACATAAGCATGTTTTAGGATTTTAATCATCCATTGAAATTGACACAAACCTAATTTTGGTTAAGAACATCATGATCACATAGTTTTTGATGTTTTAAGTTCCATGACTTGCTTGTTTTTCCACCTGACTGATATTCAAGTTCATGCTTAGCAAAAATTGATCATGCCTTGATGAATCTTGATTTAGTTAAGGGACATAAACCATGTTGTTTATTTGTAATAAACGAAACCCTTCTCTAGAATCAAACAAATTAAAACCAATTGAGTTAGGGTTTGGGAACGGCTAAGAACTGAAACAACCTTGATTTCAGAGTTTCTGAAATCGATTTCTGAAATCTGGAACTCAGAAAACATCCTGTGCCGAACCTGATCGGTCCACCGACCGATCAGGGATCCCTCTGATCGGTCCGGTGACCGATCAGACCAACTCTGATCAAGGAACTCCCAGATCGTTCCAAATTGATCCAAAACCTCCTCAAACCAATCAATTTTCATCGAATTGTATCAGATTACTGATCATACTGATACACACAAATCTGATACAAACCAAGTTAAATTGAAATGTACTTGATCTTCCATTGGTACAAACCTGGTACTAAGGGAGCACAAATTTGTTCAAGTGATACAAACTTAGTACTAAATACTGATTTGATACAAACCTATATTGGAATGTTCAAATTCATAAGAAAGGGTTTGTTGAGTCTTGACTCTTGTTCTTAATGTCGTGTTTCAGAAATTTTTCTGAAATGACGAATATTAATAGAGTCATCTCCCCTGTTATGGAATGCAAATTGTTAATGCAGTCTGATCAGGAACGTCTCAGAGTTTCCGAAATTTTTCTGAAAACTGATCGCTCCCCAGACTAATCAAAAATTTTTCTGTATCACGTACTCAACGAACCTGATCGGTCACGGAGACCAATCAGGACTATGTTTCAGATACAGATGCATTTCTTACTAGTCCTATGAAGCATATATATATTTGACCATAATATACTTCTGTATATGTCTTCACATGGAAGTCCAAGTGTTAACGCAGTTCGATCTTGAACGAATCAGAATTACAGAAATTTTTCTGAAAATTGATCGTTCATAGATACATCAGAAATTTTTCTGTATCGATCATCAGTCTGATGGAACTGCGATAATTATTGTCATGTGATGCATATACATTGTTGCCATGATACATTTATGGTATATGCCTCTCATATGCAATCTAAAATCATTCTTTGACTTACCTGTCATATGAAACATATACATGTTTGACCATGATATTATTTTGTATATGTTTTCATGTGCAATTCAAAATTATGCTTTGATTATTTTGGGTTTGGGGAGAGACCCATGTTTGAGGGGGAGATATGTTTAAACTTAATAACCATACCCTTTTTGATGTTTGACAAAGGGGGAGAAAATGACTGATTAAGTTTATGGTTATTATAGGGGGAGGATCATGATTCCCTTATGAGAATTGAACGGACTTCAATTGATTGATACCTAAACTTAAATCGGGTTGTCAAACAATAAAAAGGGGGAGATTGTTGATGCAGTCTGGCCCGGTTGTTATTTTGGTGTTTGACAATGATTTAAGTTTGGTTGAGCGAATTTGGGTTAAAGTCCTTGTCGGGGACTGGGCATGAAATCCCGGTGAGTGAAGCCGGGTCCTGGTGAGTGAAGCCAGGTGTTGGAAATCCCGGTGAGTGAAGCCGGGTCCTGGTGAGTGAAGCCAGGTGATGGAAATCCCGGTGAGCAAAGCCGGGTCCTGGTGAGTGAAGCCAGGTGCTAGAAGTCCCAGTGAGTGAAGCCGGGTCCTGGTGAGTGAAGCTAGGTGTTGGAAATCCCGGTGAGTGAAGCCGGGTCCTGGTGAGTGAAGCCAGGTGTTGGAAAAGTCCTAATTCGGAAGGGTTGGGTGAAAAGTCCTATCTTGGAGGGCTAGGTGAAAAGTCCTAACTTGGAGGGTTAGGTGCAAATTCCCATCCTGGAGAATTAGGTGAAAAAGTCCTGGCTTGGAGGGTCAGGTGCCTAGCTTGGAGGGCTAGGTTGGATGATGTTCTAACACGGAAGAGTTGGGTGAAAAGTCCTAGCTTGGAGGGCTAGGTGAAAAGTCCTAGCTTGGAGGGCTAGGTGAAAAGTCCTAGCTTGGAGGGCTAGGTGAAAAGTCCCAACTTGGAGAGTTAGATTGAAAAATCCTTAGCTTGGAGGGCTAAGGTGGATGAATTCCTAGCGTGGAGGGCTAGGGTTGAGTCACTGGATCGGTCTGGTGACCGATCAGGGACATTGGCACGCTGCTCCTTAGTGGATCGGTCTGGTGACCGATCCAGCTATGTCTGATCGGACTGGTGACCGATCAGGGAGCGCACAGTGAGATTGGGAATCTATTGTGTGGCTCCTGATCGGACCGGTGACCGATCAGGGAGCAGGCTGCTTCCTTGCTGTCTTGCTCCTGATCGGTCTGGTGACCGATCAGGGAGCAAACGGTGAGTGAGTTCCATTGCTAATCAAAGTCTTGGATCGGTCCGGTGACCGATCAGGGATCTTGGATCTGATTAAAAAATAACTGTTCATCTGCCCTGATCGATCTGGGTGACCGATCAGGATCCATTCTGATCGGTCTGGTGACCGATCAGGCTTCACCCTGATCGGTCTGGTGATCGATCAGGCGTGTATAGCTGCGAGAGGTGGGAATCCCAGCGAAGCAGTGGATCGGTCTGGTGACCGATCCACACACCCTGGATCGGTCCGGTGACCGATCACTTTAATTCAAAAACGCTGTCAGAAGCTCTGATCGCGTCTGTTTTCACTGCCGATTCTCTGCTACTTGCTGATATGTTTTGATATGCATTGCTAAGCCTCTGTTGAGCAGGTTTGATATGCATTGCTAAGCCTCTGGTGATAGCAGGTGATTCAAACACTCAAGGAGGGTCAATGGGAGGCTTTCCGTTGAGCAGGTTTGGCTGTTTCTCATTCTCAGGTTTCAACGGGCAACTGACGCAGCTGGCAACTGACGGAGGCTCAGCTGGAGAGGGAGTCTTCAGTGGACTGAGTGCTCAGGGAGGTCAATGGGTTCAGGCTGGCTCAGTGGATGCTGATGAAGCTTGTGATGGTGAGCAGAGCTTAAGTGATGAAGCTGAGGCAGAGGAGGCGAACGAGAGACAGACAGAAAACTTGGGAAGTTGTTGCTGGGCTGTGTTCGTGCTCTCTGTTGCTTTGTTCTTGAGCGATCTTGTTGCATTCCTGTGAGAGCTTTGTAAGCTTCCCTTCTCGAGTGTCTCGTGTGCTTAATCTTGTATACATCTACTGAGACAGCTTGTGGAGAGGTTACTCCACCGAGAAGGAGGCGCTTGATATCCGGTGTTCACCGGGACTTGATCTGCCGACGATCAAGGGATCGCCCACCTCACGGGCACGCCAAGGAGTAGGGGCAAGTTATCCCCGAACCTTGTAAACGATCTTTGTTAGCGATCCTTGGTTTGTATTCTCTGTTTCTGCAGTTTTGTTAAGTTTGCTTCTCTGCATTTGTTTTGTTTCCGCTGCTACTAACTTAAGTGCAGAGAAGATTCGAAAAGAGACTCGAAAAAGTGTTGTCTATATTCACCCCCCCTCTATAGCCATCTCGTTCCCAACAGGAACCGCTTCAGGTGGACTAACCGTCACCTAAAGTATAAAGACGATGGCCGGACCGAACATTTACTCACTGATGTTCGAGGGAGAATTCACATTCTAGAAAAAGCACATGGAGGTATTTTTCAAAACTGATTTTAATATTTTATTAACCATTAAATTTGGTTTTGAAGCACCTAAGGATGAGAACGGAGAAGAACTCGAAGAACACTGCTAGACTGAAAAATCGCACGATGAGTTCATAGTAAATAGGAAGGCCAAGTTCTACCTCTTGAGCATACTACGATCTGAGGAGCTCAAAGGAATTGGTCCTTACACATTAGCGAAAGCCCTTTGGACAAAGTTTCTATAACTCCATGAAAAATTGGAGGAAGCAGATTCCAACTCTTCGATGGACACCGCTTCGTCTTCAGAAGAATCTGAGACCAAAGAGATTGTCGGACTCGCTCTAATAGTCGAATACCTACCAGAAGACAAAGAAATAACCTCAAAGAAAAGCATCAATGAAAAGGGGAGCTATGTCAAAAGATGACAACGATGAAGGGGGAGGGTCTATCGATGAAATGGTAAGTAAGGTATGTAAACTTCCTCCAAACTAATTATATTCAACTATTAAATTGATAATAGCATCTTTTTGTAAGTTAAAATCAAATTATGAAAAAACAAAAAGGGAAAATTTTCATCTCAAAATTAAGTTTTCTACCGCATGTCCACTAGAACATTTAGACTAACATAAAAATGAAAATTATAATTTAAAAGAACAAATAGAACTTTAGAAAAAGAATTTTTCATTCTCAAAATTTTTACATGCTCCAATTAAAAATGTTAGATATAATGGAGGGCTGAATTGGTATTTGAAGAACCATAAGAGTTAGATTACAAAAGTACTGAAAAATTACATTTTACCTAAATTTTTGATAAAAACCCAGTAAGTAAAAATTTATATTGGGATCCAAAATCCTGCATATCCAATTAAATTTATTTGCACGTTAGAATTTAGATTTTGTATTTAGTAGAATTGAATAAATTATTTTCTTCAAAGTTACATAAAACATCTTTTTAAAATTTTCTTTACTGTGTTAATGGGTTTTAAATGTTTATGTGATAGTCACAGTTCACATCTAGGGCTGAGTATTCGGTTAAAATCGAATCGAACCGAACTGAATAGACCAAAACCAAATAAACCGATTTCTTCCCGAGCAAACCGAACCGAACCGAAATTATTAAAAACCCGAAATAACCGAACCGATAAAATATCGGTTAATTCGGTTAAAAACCGAATTAACCGATTTTATTTAATTTTTTAAAAAATTTGTAAATAAAATTATCCTTGTGAATTTTGAATATAAAAATTATCCTCGTTTAACCGAAAATAAACGAACAAGAAAAGCAGAACAAATCATCCTTGTGAATTTTGAATAGAAGTTGTGCCTCTAATCCAAGAACAAACGAACAACAAAATAAAAGAAGAAAAGCAAAAAGTCAACAACAGAAAAGCACTTACTATCGCACAAGGCGGAGCTCTCATTCCAGGTTCAAAAAATAGGTGTGGCGATTGGCGAGAGGTGAGAGGCGAGAGGCGAGAGGCGAGGGGCGAGATGCGAGCGACGCGAGGAGGGTTGACTGTTGAGGGCTTGGCTGTGACCTGTGAGGCGAGAGCAACGGCTGACGACTCAATGAGAGAGAACTAGAGGCGCTGACGGGAGAGAACCAGAGGAGAAGAGAAATCGCACGACTCGTGACTTGCGACGGGCGACGACAAAAAAGTAGGGATTTTAGGGTTTCCACTTAGTTTTCAATTTCCATAGGTTTATAAATTTTTATTTAAATATTTCAGTTTATTTGGGTTTAACCGAATAACAATTTCTACAACCGAACCGAACCCGATATAACCGAAATAACCGATTTTTCTGAAAAAAACTGAATTTCCGAATAGACCGAACCGAATTTTTAAATTCGGTCAATTTAATCGGTATGCTCGATTTAACCGATTTTTTGCTCCACCCTATTCACATCTCTCTACAAAAAGTTTTTCGAATTCTTTTTTTCGATTGTTAAAAGAATTGTTACGAATTTTCATTGAAAATGAATTTTTTATTTTGTAAATACTTAGAAAATTATTTTCGAAAAGATAGATTTTTTAGAATTTAGTAATTATATTTTGGAATTATCTTGAACTTAAAATTAAATTTTAAAATTTTTTTTTCAAAATGTCTCAGTTCTGGAATGAAAATCGCTTTTAATATTTTACAAAATTTATATCCTTATAATTTTTTTTTTAGAGTTAACCTTTCTATTTTGGCTCTTTGTTAAAATTTAAGAATTTTTTTGACAAATGGATAAGGTTTTATGAATTTTTGACAAATTTTTAACAGATAATTATTATTATATTTTCTTAATTATTTTTGTGAAAAGAAATTCCTTTTGCTTAGAATTTTTTTACCCCTTACAAAATTTTGAATTATCACTGTTAACCCCGATTTTTGATGTGATCAAAGGGGAGAATTTTGAGGGTTAAGATAAGGGGGAGAATAATTTGAAATTAATTGCAATATTTATCGTACTAAATTGCATAATCTCTTTTATTATTTTCATAAATAATATTATTTTTTGATATGGTTTACCCTACCTTAACTCGGGTTGATGCACATAAAAAAGGGAAAGATTGTAAGTACCCTGGATTGGTTTTGATGTAATCAACCAGGTCAAGTTCAGTCTTGGTTATTTTTATCTCTATGTCTAACCGTGTAGGAGCATAGGAGTACATGAAATCGAGTGGAAGACACGCAGTAGATGAGAAGGATGACACAGGAAAGGAGCCGACAGACTCGGTATATCTGAGGGACCCAAAGACTATGGAAGAGTACATCGGTGGATAAAAAGGGCATACGCGATGTCTGATGAACGAGAAGCTGGGGTGGAAGTTCGTTCAAGGAAGGCTGGAATTAGGTTTGGGTGAGCTCTATTTTTGATAATCGAAAATCACCCAAGCGACAAGAGATTGAAGAAGATCAACTTCGTAGTTGACCTTGAAAAACCTTGAAGATTTCAAGGTCTGAGATGCCTCATATCTCTTTGAAGGCTCCTCGGATGTACAAAATTATATGTGTAGAAAAAGGAAACTAAGACACCTCATTTCAGAACTATGGTGCCTTAGTTGTGAAATAAGGCACTTCAGTTGGAAATTAAGGCACCTCAGTTGCAAAATTATCGATAAATAACCTTTGCTTGTGTGGATAAAATTCTATTCAACTAGGGCACCTCAGTTCTTAACTAAGGCACCTGAGGTCCATATTAACACAATGGTAACTCTAGTTTTCAGGTTATAAATAGCTCCCTAAACTTAGGAAGAAAGATCAACAACTTGTATGTAATTTCCTAGTCATTTTGTGAGTTTTCCAATATTGTAAGAAGCTTTTCCGCCTACAATAAAGGAGACTTTTAGTACGCTTTTCACTGCCTTGGATTAGCAACCAACATGGTTGCAACCAAGTAACTTCGAGCCTCTTCTTTTATAGATGTTGATATTATTTATGTTTATTTTAACTGCTTAGACTAATCTGTTATCTATGCTAAGTTAGTGCAAAAGATCAAGTATTTATTTGTAGGGCTATTCACTCCCCTCTAGCTAGCTTGCATGGAACCTTCAGGCATGTGCTTGCTCAGGGGAGGGCAAGGTTGCTACCATAGCCCGCGAATCTTGATCTTGGCTGGGCCTGAGTCCGGAGAGTTTGAGTCTTGAAAAGTACGTAGGTGACACGACATGTGCTCGCCTCGTGGAGGGCAAGGTTGCTACTATAGCCCGTGGATCTAGGCCCCAACTATGTCTGAGTTGGAGGAGTTTGGGCCTTGAAAAGGAAGTAGGTGATACGATGTGTGCTCGCTCAGGGAAGGGCGATGTTTCTTGCGAATCTTGACCTTGACTATGGCTGAGTCGAGGGAGTTTGGGCCTTGAAAAGGAAGGAGGTGATACGACATGTGCTCACTCCGGGGAGGGCGAGGTTGTTACCGCAGCTCGTAGATCTCGACCCTTTCCATGCCCGAGTCAGGGGAGTTTAGGCTCTGAAAAGGACGTAGGTGATACGATATGTACTCGTACTGTGGAGGGCGAGATTGCTACTGCAGCCTGCATATCTCAACCCTAACTATGCCTGAGTGAAGAGAGTTTGGGCCCTGAAAAGGAAGTAGGCGATATGACATGTGCTCGCTCCGTGGAGGGTAAGGTTGCTACCACAGCCCGTAGATCTCGACCCCGACTATGCCCGAGCCGAGAGAGTTTGAGCCCTGAAAAGGACGTAAGTGATAAGGCATGTGCTTGCTCCAGGGAAAGCAAGGTTGCTACTGCAACCCGAGGATCTCGACCACGACTGTGCCAGAGTCATGGGAGGACATGATTCTAGAGAAGAAAAATATGACTTTTGTTGTTTTTTCAATTATGGACAATACAACATACTTGTAAAAAAGAAAAGAAAAGAAAAAGATGACGAAGAACGATGTGACCATGTTGGACACGGAGTCTTCTACGAGCTGTATGACTTTAAATGGTAGGCATTCCATTGTCAATCTAGCTTTTTCCATTTGTCGTCTTCAAGGTAGTGAGCCTTTGAATTGAGTTTCTCTACCACTGGAAGGGCCCTTTCCACTGAGGTTTGAGTTTGTTAACATTTCCAGTTGGCTTTATTTTCTTCCAGACTAGATCACCTTGTTGAAAAGAGTAAGGGATGACTCGTTTGTTGTAGTTTAGGCACATTCACTGGAGGTAGGCGTTGAGCCGAGCTGCTATCCTTTCTTGAGTGTCGAAGATGAGGTCTAGGTCTACCAGATGTAGCTCATCGTTTTCACTATCATAGGTGCTTCTTCGGGTGGATTCATCTCCAACTTCCTTAGAAACTTGATAACTTCTCCTTTGGTAATTTGGCCCAAAGGGACGGCTTCTACCCACTTAGAGAAATAGTCGACCGCCACCAAGAGGAACTTCTATTGCTGCGGTCCCAGAGAGAACGACCCAACAATATCCATTCCCCATTGGTTTAATGGGAAAGCCACTGTAGCAGTCTTTAAGAATTTGGCCTATCAATAAGGCAGGTTTTGATGCTTTTGGCACAGGATGCAGGTGGAGACCAGTCAAGTGGTATCCTGTAAGGTCGACCAAAAATATCCAGCTAGTAGAGTTTCACGAGCTAAACTCCTAGCCCTGATATGGTCTCTACAAATGCCTTCATGTATCACCCTCATGACATAGTCGACATCATCTAACCCTAGGCATTTGAGAAGAGGCCGAGAAAAGGTGCGCCAGTATAGTGCGTCTCCAATTAGGGTGAACCATGTGACTCTATTTTTCAATACTCTAGCTTGCTCGGCATTTTCGGGGAGGACCCCACGAGCTAGGTAGTTGATAAGAGGAGTTCTCCAATCAACCACGGTATTCGAGTTGGCGATCTGCTGTATTTGGGAGATCAACAAGGCCCATGTGACGTAATCCTTGATTCTCCATTGCGACAAGGCACTTCCAACTTGGTTACTTCATCGGCCATGTGATTTTTTGCTCGCAATATTTTATGTAGAGTTGTTGGATCGAAGAAAACGATAGAGGGGGGATGAATATCGTTATAAAAATTTTTGGACTAAGAAAGAGCAAATACGCAGCGGAAAATAAAGTAATGAGAAAGCAAGACAATAGACACGCGGGATTTATTTACTTGGTTCCCGACCCCCCAGGGTCAATACGTCCAAGGCCTATGTACTCGGCGTGAGTCCATTATTGGTCTCCTTTCCGAAATTTTCGGAGGCGGAGAAAACCTGTCTTACAGTTGATATACAAGCAAAAAGATATGAATTGAAATGCAACTTGAATTAAAACAAACCAAACAAAAACAGACGATCCGGCCAATCCGGAACTCCGAAGCGTCGCGCATTTCCTCCTGGAGCTTCCTTGGTCGCAGAGCTTCGTCTGATCGCTTTTGCTTCACACGGAATGGCTTAGAATGAATGTAGAAGTTTTGTTTGAAGATAAGGGGTTGAAGCCCCTTTTATAGTGCTCATACGGGCGCCTGTGACGTTGGGGGTGCCTTACACGTGGCCCTCCCTGCGCGAATCCTTATTCGCGGGCTCGGTCAATGCTTATCCACCTCCACTTAGGTGCCTGAGCTGATGGGGGCACCTGTATGGTCACAGGCGCCTGAATGGAAGCATATTCTGCCTTCTTCGACTAACATCTATTTTTCTTCTTTGAGTCAGGCGCCCCTATTGATGGGGGCACCTGATTCCATGGGGGCGTCCCCATTGATGGGGGAGCCTGGCTTCCAGGCTTTCAGTTGTGTAGTGTGTTGTTTGCTTGCTTTGCCTTCCATTTTAGGTACCTGCAAGATATACAAATACAAAGTAAATATACACACAATCTCAATCTTAAGGACTTGGTTCTGACTTCGAATTTCCATGAAACACTAGGTCAAACCAACGCAAGTTCCCACCCCTGAGAACGCGCCTTTCACCTACTCCTTTCAGGAGACGGTTGCCACCCAGTCCTTCAGGTGGACTTTTGCTTAGCTTCCGATACTCTCGGATCTCGAGATGTCCGAACCCTAACCCGTCTCTACTTCTGTCCTTAGTCATCGCTCAGCTAAGTTGCTCAGTCCCTCGGACCAAGACTTTGTGCCCAAACCCTATGTCCAGGACTTTGATTCCCAACCCTCGGCCAGGTCTTCGTGCCCAATTCCTCGAACCAGGTCTTCGGTGCCCAACCCTCGGCCAGGTCTTCTTGCCCAGTCCTCGACCAGGACTTCTTGCCCAGTCCTCGACCAGGACTTAGTGCCCAACTTCTGGTCAGGTCTTTGGTGCTCAGCCCTTTGCCAGGACTTAGTGCTCAATCCATGATCAGGACTTAGTGACCAATTCTTTGAACCAGGACTTATTGCCTAGGTTTGCTAGGACATTCTTTCACTTTGGTTACTCCTCTCTTAACTTCCCTTCCCTTGTTCAATGTATCACTGACTTAAGTATTTGTCAAGCATCAAAATACTTAGAGGAGGACATCACTGATGCAACTTGCACTAACATGACTGACATCCCAAATGTGTATCCAGAGCTTCTCGAGGTTCTAAGTGTAGCCTCGTAAATTTTCATTTCTAATCTCTATGTTTCCCGCTGTCTGTTTGACTACCAAATGAGAATCGGAGTAAATTGCGACTAGAGAAGCCCTGCCCTGTCGGGCCGCTTGGAGTCCCGCAAGCAAGAATTCCTATTAGGCCTCATTATTGGATGTCGGGAAGTCTAGTCTGATGGAAAAGGAGAGCATGACCTCCTGAGGGGATGTGAGGAGCACTGCTACGCCACTCCCATGTTGATTAGAAGTTCCGTCTACATAGACCTTTTACCCTTTTTCTTCTGTGTGTCTCAGCCACTCCATGAGAAAACCTACTAGTGTCTATGCTTTGATGGTCGTCCGGGGTTGGTACTGGATGTCATACTTGCTCAGCTTAGTGGTCCACTTAATTAACCTCCCTGAGGCTTGGAGATTGGTTAGGACCCACCCTAGACTACTATTGGTGAACATGGTGATTGGGTGAGCCAAGAAGTATGATCTCCACTTTCTGGTTGCTAGGGCCAACTTTAGAGCCAGTCTTTCCAAATTGGTGTATCGTCTCTCCTCGTCATTAAATAAGTGGCTAAAAAAGTATATAGGGTATTGTATCTTGTCTTCCTAGCAAAGCAAAACTACAGCAGCAGCCGCATAAGAAGTTGAGAGATAGACCCACAGTCTTTCTCTTGCTATCGGCTTGGCCAAGAAGGGTAGTTGAGCCTGTTGCATTCTGTTGCGGAATTCCTCCCTATGTACCCGGATTAAAATTCTATTAATTAGAACTAATTCGGATAGGGAAAGAAAACTTCTAGAACGGCCTTTTCAGCATCATGCTTTTCGAATGAGTGATCGCTTGAACAAACTTCTTGTTCAAGAAATCTAACTCCTTTATCGATTAGCTGCGGAATAGATGATGAAATTTGACCGCCGGTTCTTGTGTTTGAATCGGGTTCCAAGTAAAACAAGAATACAATTAAACTAGAATGAAATAAAAACAAGATATACCTCTTATTTTAGCTCTTGATCATCTATTATATTCCTATCCTCTTCTTGGACGTCGTGTGGGCGACGACCTTCCAAGAAACAAAGCCACCAAGAACCCTTCACCTTCTTCCTTCTTCCTTCTTCTTCCTTAGCTGCCGGCTCTAGCTTCCACCTTTGTGGTTGCGTCGGCCAAAGAAGGAGAGTCTCCTTCTCCTTCTTGCTTCCTTGCGCCGCACCTCTTCAAGAGGAGAGAAGAGAAGAGAAGAGAAGAAGAAGAAAAAGAAAGAAGAAAAGAAANCCTCTCTAGCCATCTCGTCTCCAACATATTCCACGTTTCTATATTGAGGAGATACGTTGCCGACCCGGCACATATATTGTCAGAGGTACCGGTTTCGCTTCAACCGGATGCTACCTACGACGAATTTCTGGTACGGATCTTGGAGTATGAGGAGTGTCAGTTGTCGAACA
The DNA here is from genome assembly GCA_024364735.1 of Boesenbergia rotunda. NCBI lineage: Eukaryota > Viridiplantae > Streptophyta > Magnoliopsida > Zingiberales > Zingiberaceae > Boesenbergia > Boesenbergia rotunda. Next base: position 14,522 of record JAGFNQ010009995.1, read on the forward strand.
AGACAATCCGGCTGATTAAATTCGGATGGCAGCATCATTTAGAAGCCGAGGCAACCTGGGAGCTCGAGGATTTTATCAGAGCTCACTACCCTCACTTATTTGCATGAGGTACGTGTGGGTTATATCATTCAGTATTTATACTACATTTCTTTTGTTTAGTATTTTGTACTGTATAATCGTACCTGGCACATGTAGAAAACAAATTTAGGGACCAAATTTCTGTTAGTGGGGGAGGATGTAAGAATACGGAAAGTTTAGGGGCTAAAAGGTAAAACTTTCAAAACTTAGGGGCTACTGTGGAAATAACCAAACATAGAGGGGCAATTTGCAAAAGGAGCCGCCCTTAAGTTTCCCCCGGGCCGATCGCGATCTCAATTCTCCCGAAATCCCTCTTTCTTTCCCCCCTCTTCTTCCCCGCAGGGAATCAGAACTCCCTTCTTCGCCGAGGTTGAAGCCCCACCTCTGCTCCGAACCCATTCTTGATCGGTGTTCGAGCTTCTCCGACGAGTAGTCATTTCTCTTCCATCGCGGTCAATCGAGGTTTTCCTCTTCCATCTTCTCTGCCGGGCTCGTGGGTAGGAAGGGCTGCTGTTGGGCGAAACTGCTAGGTTTGAGCAGGTGTTGGACGTTGGCACTTGCCTTCCTTCGTTCTTCATCTAGTTTTCCCCTACCAATCTTGATTCGGGCGAGTTTGAGCAGAGCTTCGAAACAACATTTGATTGAGGTAAGGACCTCAGTATATTTGATTCAAAGCTTTCTTTCTTAGATCTAATTAGGTAGGTAAATGATCTAGGTTTATTGTTGTGCTGTGGTTTTGGGATCTATGCTCAGAATTCGATCTACTGTTTAGATCTTGAGTTGGAGTTCTTGTCCTTTGCTGAAATTTTGTTTTTTGGTTATGTTCTATGCTTGGATTCCTCCTTACGTTTCTATGAATGGGGTTGATTTAGTCCTTTACTGTGAGCCATCTTGATCGAATTCTATAGTCATGGTTCTGATCCTCAGTGATGGAGAGGTTGCATCTGTGCATTTCGGTTTGATTGGGATTCAGTAATCAATTTAGTTTAGACTGTTTTGGATGTGTTGCTTCCATTTCTTCGGTTCGTGTTTGTGTTCTTGAGCTAACGTAGGTTGGTAAGAGAAAGCTATGTTGCCGTGGGATTTGGTTGTTTTGATGCTCATCTTGGTCTGTTTTGTTTGAATTTGGTTTCTCCCTGTTTTTGTCGTGAGGTGGGCTGGGAAGGAGGATGGTGTATATATGTTGGGATCGGGTCCTGTGTTGGAGTGTTGGTTTTGGTAAGTTGGGGTCGTTTTGAATAGCTATGAATTGAGACATACTTATAAGTCGAGGTCGTCTTGATAATTGTGTCAAGATAAGATCATTTATGTAATGATCAGAGTAAAAGAACCCATCATTTAATGAACCTGCTAAAGGTTATATTGAAATTCATAAGTTGAATTCAGGATTAAACATTAGATATGTCTAGATTGAAATATGTATGATGTTAAATTTTGAAAAAATATGCACTATTTTTTATAAAGAAACACATCGTATAATGTGATTCATACCATATGTATTATAGCAACAATAAGTGTAGTAGGAGAATCGATCCTTGCTTCTCTACTATATGCGACTCTTAAGATTATAAGTTAATCTCAATCTTACTCTAATGACTATTTAGCAATCTATTTGAAGTTTCAATCAGTGTCTACTACTTTAGCATGTATCTTATTGGTTATGAATGATTTGGTTTATGGAACATAATTAGAAAAGTGATTGATTAGAGTGAATAGATCTAACTAATAAGGAAGATTAAAATAAATTTATTTTTGGACATTTATTTACTGATTGATCAGTTACATTTCTGTTGAATACTTGAAATGTGATTGTGAATAATTGTATTGATTAGATATGTTGAATATGTTCAACATATCTAACATGATCTTTGTGACTATAAACATTTATGAATTGACTTGGACAGGAGATGTGGGATGAAATAAGCGTTATGTGCCCTCTCAACTTCCTCCATTTAAAAGGAATTTGATAAAACCTTTATCTTCTTCTTCCTCCATAATGGAGGAAAGGGAAGAAACACTTCACACCTATATAAGTCCGTCCAAGACAATCTAAGAAAAAAACATCAGAAAAAGATTGTTGCGTTTTATACACAGAGGAGATTGAAGCACAACGGAAGTGCTATCAGAATTCTGCCCAGACTATGTGTCTTGCGGAGAAGAACATCCAGTAATCGAGTAGGATTGATTCGGTAGAATAGTGAAGCACCTTTCAATTTGTAATTATCCTTCCGACGACAATGATGAGATCAACGAATCAAGACTAAAGAATCAGTTCGATGAACCGCTGTAAGTGTTTGCAGCTTTATATTGTTTAATTCATGCAACCTACACACGTGCCCACTCGACGCCCGTTCTAGGAGAGGACGACGTAGCAGTGGGGGCTGTTGAACTGCTCGTAGTTGAAGTACATCCTCTTTTCTTGGACGAATTGGTTCAGTTCGGATCCTCTGTCCCCAAACCTCTCTGTCCCTCTGTCCTGAGCGACAAAAAAATCGCGTGCGAAACGCGTGACTTCGCCCACTCGCGTGAAGAAGTTGAAACCGCGCGTCCCGCTCGCGATCAAAAATTTTGCCCTAAATCCCGAGTGAAGAAGGCTTCTCCTTCTCCTTCTCCTTCTCGATCCCGTGCTTGATCTCCCCTCTCCCAGCTCCGGCCTTCTCCCCTCTCCCAGCCCCGGCGTCGACGTCGGCGACGTCACACGACGAACTCCCTAAACGCGTGTGGTTCGCTCTCTCGCCGACCTCCCCTTCTCGCTGCCAGATCTCCTCTCGCCTCCTCGCGTTTCCCTCTGGATCGCTGCTTCCCAGTCGTCGCTGCTTCTCCTCTCATCTTCGCTCCCAGTCGCTAGCAGAGGGACCTCCTTCTCGCTTCTCCTTCTTCGGCCTGCTTTCATCGTGCTCCCTACTTCTTCCCCTGTCTTCAAGGTACTGTTTTTTGCCCTAATTATCTTCCCGGCGAGCTCCGCCTTAAATCCCTCGTTAAGTGTTCTTTGCTCCATTGAAATAATCTTCCTCTTTGCTTTTAGTTTTTGTTTTGAAGTATAAATGTAGATACAGATATATGCAAGTGATGGAACATCTAGTTCTTAGAGAAGCTTTGCAAGGCAGGGCAAACATTCCTTCCACTAGTTTTGATTCACCATCACTGATTCCTAACATATGCCATCCTGCTGACTGTTATGAATGACTGTTTGTTATGCTATTGACAATGCTGATTGTAATGTTATTGACATGTTTTCATCATTATTGTCATAAGAAATTGGGTCCTTTCCTACTTAAGCTTGCCCTTTTTGCTTAGCAGATTTAAGGTTATCGTCGTCACATCCAAACATGTATGCGGTTACCTTGTGCTTTGGCAATTCAAACCTTTTTAAAACTGAAATCACGATTCACCAGTTCATCCACATTGTATATGATTATTGCTGACTTAAGAAGCCAAAGTGTGCTCAAACATTGAACATGAATTTTTGCGGTAGTTATATTTCTCTGATGAAGTGAAAGAGATACTAAAATTCTACTTTTGTTGTTTTTTTTCCTCACTGTTTAATTGCAGGGAGATATCTAGAGTATTAGCACAAGGTAACCACATACATGTTCTGTGGATTCTGCTTGTATTTGCTTAGAAACCTATGTAAAACTCCCTTGGAAGTAAAATGTAGTGTTTGAAAATCAAAAAATGACAGCCAATATATTGAAATTAATATGCATGCTTTCTTGCTGTTTGAGCATAGAGTCTATTTTTAGATACCTAAAACTGAAAGAATTCAGTAACTTCGAAAAAGGAGAATTTACATCCATGTTATTACATTACTCTAAAAGTTTAATCCCCTTTATGAATGTCAATCATTCATCCTATGTTTTAACCTGGCATTCTAGAACTAGAGGAGAATATAATATGTAGTATGACGAATGCTGATACAACTGATTTTTTTACAAGGTTCTCAGGCTCTGGTAATCTTGCTAAGTGCATATCATATGCACAAACTAATGCACAGTTTTCCTTCACTGATCCTGAACTCGAGAAGTATAGATTTTAGTTGCTGAATTATGATTCAAGGAATAATAGATCCTCTTCCTCCAAGAAAAAATATCACGTAATCTATTTGTTCATATATCAGTTACTTTGAACTTATTTCAATGTAGAGTGTTACACTTGGTGATGAGGAGGCTAGGAAAAGGAAAGTTCAAAAGACAATCCTTGAAAGAAAAGGACCCTCTACATTTACTTGTGCTGTTGAGATGATATCCAAAACTGAGTATCGAGTTCATCACAAATTGGAAGCTACTGTAGATGCTATTTTAGCAGGTACGATTGTTTCTTCTCCTTATTTGTCAGCCTGTTTCTCAAATTCCTGTTTTGAGAAATAGTTCATTGTCATTCTTTTGTGAATACAGGGAAATCTCCCCTCTTTGAAACATGCAAGATTGATCCCAAAGGTGATTTAAGCAACTCTTCTCTAGTACCACAGGAGTATCATGAAGAGGAACAATTTATTAGTTCTAAACAGGATGTTTCAATTGACATGCCTTTACACGATGATGCAAATGCTAATGCTGGGTATAACAAGAAAGCGAGAAGTAATTCATACACACAGAGGAGATTGCCAATTTGTGTTTATACTTATAAGGTAATCATCAGACTGCAGTCATGAGCATTCAATTTCTGAAATTTTGTCCCTTGCATGCCTCTTTGTCCCTTGCATGCCTCTTTTACCTTCTCATATCACAGGTCATATAAGGTATTACATTATAGTGTCATACCCCATGTCTATATTTCTCTTTTTGCCTTCCATTTCAGTTTTAGCATCTTCTTCTTCGGAGTTTGCTGAAAGAGTACAAGCACGTTATCATTAAATAATTTACTTTTATTGGACCAATTGATGTGATATAGATTCATTCTTAGATTTTGGAAGCTGATCTGCTGCAAGTTGCAACTGTAATGGGCTATGAGAATGATATATATGTGACTGATGACATTGGAACAGCAAATGCAATTCTAGCATCAAGTTCCGAAATGAAACAAAATTCTTGGATTCGCAGTGTTGCAAAATTCCACAAGCTTCCCATATTCGTGATCAAAGTAAAGAATCTTGGCTTTATGATTCCTTGGTTGCATTGCTAGTGCCCTTACAGTTCTTCGTTCTTATCCGCAGGAGAGTACGATGGCACAAATGGTAAAGGCAGTTAAGATGATTCTTGGGATTAGTAGTTTTGGCTCTAGACTAAACGAACCATCAAAATTCACGGACGACATAGAAGTGGAAGATGATGCACCTAAGAGAAAACCCACCTTGGAAGAAATTGATGCTCTGGAGGTACGTAGTTGCTGCCACCAATTTACACTAACACGCATTGTGATGTTTGATACATATGGGGATGCTCATATTGTTCAAACATTTCATGGCACTTACTTCCAATTATGTACATTGTAGGAGGTTTGTATGGCTATTGAGTACATTGTAATCCCTGGCGGAGAACCCGTAGAGCTCCTTCCACAATGCTCCAAGATAATTGCTCGCCAACTCGAGCTCGTGGAAAGCTACCAATTAACCGCAAAGAGGTCAGGAACAGAACTGAACTCAAGGCTGCAGATCCTTCCTGTGAAGATGGATAAGAAAAGCTCATCTGCCAAGAGCAATGAGCCGCATTCAAGTGAGCAACTACAAGAGGTGAATATTAATTCACTATCCGGATGGAATGTGGGTTCTAGTGTTTTTCGTCTTCCATTTCTGCCTGATAATTAAAAAATTCTAAAATTGTGAAACTGGTGTAGTTTGTTCTACCCCGTCTTGTACAGTATATGTATATATCAAACTGTGATGCTTGTTCTTCACAGCAATTGTAAATTTATATCATTCTTTTAATGGAAAATAGCTCAGATGTTATCCATTTACGTCCCATTGGAAATGTATACGAGGAATATTTTGGTCATTTTGATGTTGGTTGTGCATTTATTTTGAATCACAATCATGAATATTATCTCTCCATAAAGCTTTATGCAAGATTATATCAGTGCTAATACAGATAATAGGTCGGTTAACATGGGAGCGAAGAGTGAAGCTAAAACATAACGATAGACAATAGGTCGGTTAACATGGGAGCGAAGAGTGAAGCTAAAACATAACGATAGACGATACAGAAAAATCAAAAAATTTGCAAAACCACGAGATATTTCATTAATGTTTTCAGTAGAAGAAAACAGGTGAAAACTAGAACACTTTCAAAACTTCATAATTGCAAGTACTTCACGGCAAACAGGTGAAACCGCAAATCATGACAACTATGCGACTTTTATTGAATAAACGAGTACTTGAATGTTCCCGCAGCATTATACAAATAACCACAAGCATTACATATCTCTTGAACTTTTGAAGCTCTTACATCCTGGCGTGACAAGCGGACAGATCACAAAAGAGATGTCATCATAGATCACAAAAGTTTTGATCCAATAAGGAGTCACCATCGCACTTGGGCTAGCGATCTTGAAATGATGCATTCATGAGGTTAAGTGCTGAATCCATAAACTGGAGAAGGCAAGTGAAAGCAAATAATCAGGACATTAACTAATTATAAAGAGCCAAAACTTGAACTCAAATAAACATAATATGTACTTGAAATGATGTATGATGATATGCTGAATAATACAGCAAGAAAGCATGCATATTAATTTCAATATATTGGTTGTCATTTTTTGATTTTCAAACACTACATTTTACTTCCAAGGGAGTTTTACATAGGTTTCTAAGCAAATACAAGCAGAATCCACAAAACATTTCAGTTTTCAGTTCATCAGATACATAAAATCAGAGTTACTCGAACTCAAGCAAAAAGTATCAGAGATAATTGCCAACCAAAATATCACACAGGCGAACCATATGCAGATAGACAAAGTAGAGAAATAAAGCACTACCTCTATCCCACCAACAAGTGCTTGTAGGCATGGAATTTTTATTATGCTCTCAATTGTTACCCCATGAGCTGTTCCAACAAGCTGAACATCTCTTTGAGCTATAGTATTTGCTGCCATAGCTTCTAGCTCGGTTCCAATTTCATCAATTATGATTACTTCTGGCATGTGATTCTCAACTGCTTCAATCATGACCTAATGATGGTGGCACAAAGAGACATACAAAGTAATATTATTTTCAAGAACCATCTATCTAGTTCATGAGCTTGGATTTAATGTGAACTCCATGAGGGAAAATAGCATACAGTGGGCCTACATTGTGCTGCATGCTAACATTTGGAACTTGCATTCTCCTAGCACGACCAATTCCCGAGTGAGGTATATCTCCATCACCACCAATTTCATTGGATGTATCTACTATGACAACTCGTTTCATCTTTTCATCTGCTAATACTCTAGATATCTCCCTGCAATTATACAGTGAGGAAAAAAACAACAAAAGTAGAATTTTAGTATCTCTTTCACTTCATCAGAGAAATATAACTACCGCAAAAATTCATGTTCAATGTTTGAGCACACTTTGGCTTCTTAAGTCAGCAATAATCATATACAATGTGGATGAACTGGTGAATCGTGATTTCAGTTTTAAAAAGGTTTGAATTGCCAAAGCACAAGGTAACCGCATACATGTTTGGATGTGACGACGATAACCTTAAATCTGCTAAGCAAAAAGGGCAAGCTTAAGTAGGAAAAGGACCCAATTTCTTATGACAATAATGATGAAAACATGTCAATAACATTACAATCAGCATTGTTAATAGCATAATAAAACAGTCATTCATAACAGTCAGCAGGATGGCAATATGTTAGGAATCAGTGATGGTGAATCAAAACTAGTGGAAGGAATGTTTGCCCTGCCTTGCAAAGCTTCTCTAAGAACTAGATGTTCCATCACTTGCATATATCTGTATCTACATTTATACTTCAAAACAAAAACTAAAAGCAAAGAGGAAGATTATTTCAATGGAGCAAAGAACACTTAACGAGGGATTTAAGGCGGAGCTCGCCGGGAAGATAATTAGGGCAAAAAACAGTACCTTGAAGACAGGGGAAGAAGTAGGGAGCACGATGAAAGCAGGCCCAAGCAGGAGAAGCGAGAAGGAGGTCCCTCTGCTAGCGACTGGGAGCGAAGATGAGAGGAGAAGCAGCGACGACTGGGAAGCAGCGATCCAGAGGGAAACGCGAGGAGGCGAGAGGAGATCTGGCAGCGAGAAGGGGAGGTCGGCGAGAAGAGCGAACCACACGCGTTTAGGGAGTTCGTCGTGTGACGTCGCCGACGTCGACGCCGGGGCTGGGAGAGGGGAGAAGGCCGGAGCTGGGAGAGGGGACATCAAGCACGGGATCGAGAAGGAGAAGCCTTCTTCACTCGGGATTTAGGGCAGAATTTTTGATCGCGAGCGGGACGCGCGGTTTCGACTTCTTCACGCGAGTGGGAGAAGTCACGCGTTTCGCACCAATGTTCGTAGAATCGTGATCCTACACAGGATCGATTTGGGGTCAGGATCGGATCGGTCAGGATCGGATCGTAAAATCGTACGATCCTAACAAAAACCCTTAAAATGAAAGAATATACAATTTTTATTAACACTATAATGATAATATATAATTTTTATTAACACTATAATGATAATAATCACGTTCAACTTCAAGAATATTCTATTGATTACAAGATGATCCAATTTAATTGTCAACCTATTAGATAATAGACATCTAAAAACGTATCATTTTAGGAAAAAGATATAACATAATATTATTACTCAAAAACTAACTAAAAATAATTAAATAGATATTTAAATAATCTTAAAATCCTTAGGAAAAAGATATAACATAATATTATTAATCAAAAACTAACTAAAAATAATTAAATAGATGTTTAAATAATCTTAAAACCCTAACACTAACTCTGTAAAAGATAAAACAATAATAATAAAAAAGACTAATAATCTTCTGAGCTTCTGAAAAGACTTTAAATAATATTTTTTGGGATTCAATCTTAAAACTAACCTGTAGATCTTTGAACGAGTTTCAATTTGATATATTATAGGTCACGTGGTTCAATCCGAATCAAAAATTATGACCTCTTGAAGCTTTCACCGATCCTGCTCCGATTCTGCTCCGATTCTGTCCGATCCTATACGATTCTGTCCGATCCTACCGATCCTGCTGCGATCCTGCTATGAAAAACGATTCTGCGCGATTCTGGATCGATTTCTGGCGTAGGATCGTAGGATCGTACGATCCTACGATCCAGGATCGCGATTTTGCAAACTATGTTTCGCACGGGATTTTCTTGTCGTTTTGCGCTCGGGACAGAGGGACAGAGAGGTTTGGGGACAGAAGATCCGAACTGGAAATTGTTCAGCTGGAAGCCAAGGTAGTGTGGCACATGGATTGCACCTCGATAAAGACCTTTTTTTATTAGTTATTATAGAAATTAGAATATGCAGATGGAAAAAAAAACATCTTTTAAACCCGTACTTATTGTTTCTCTCTTTAGTTTCCATTTTTGATTGGACATTTTATTAAAAAGCACATATAATATTTTGAATTAATTAAAAGGCGTAAACTACTTTGGTATTTATCAAAAAAATATATTTTTTTCAGTACTCTTCTCATTTTATTATTCTGTCAAATCTAACTTATATATATGCAATCTCTTCTCTTTTCCTCTCTCTCTCTTATACATGCAACCTATCTTGCCTTTCCTCTCCTCACTTCTCATTCCTCCCTTTTTTTCATGTATTTTCTTTTTCTTTCCTCTTTTCTTTCTTCTCTCTTTTAGATGGATGTGTGCATAACATGGAAAAAATATCAGATCTACGTTAGACCTGATATATTCCATATCAGGCTCGCATTGAGCCTGATATTTTTCATATCCTGCCCAATGTGAGCCTGATATGAAAGTTGTTCGACATCGATAGGATCGTTGTCGACAACGACAGCGACGACGACTGGGACGTCGACCAGTTGGGGCTACGAGAGATCTCCAACCAGCTTCGTCCAGTGGCGCATCGATCCACCAATATTATTTTTGCATTGTTCTTGAAATTCTCTGCTTTTTAATTTTGACTCAAGTTTTTTTTCAAAAACAAATTTTAAAAATTAAAAGAAAAATAAAATGAAATAAAAATTTATCATTAAATGATTAAAATGAGTTGAAACCTAGGTACCTTTTAGATTTATATTTGAATATTAATATTTAAATTAATTAAAATATTATTTTATTAAATTAAAACTAAAATATCACGTGGGCCTGATATGGAATCCATTTTAGGCCCAATAATCCCAATATGTGATCTTCTTGATTCTTCCTTATTACATTTTAACACCTTGAAAAAGTCCAAATAAACAATGGATAGCATATCAGGCCCATTTGGCCTGATACAATTCATATCAGGCCCACGTTTAGCCCAATATTAGATTATTTTTATTCTTCGTTATTACAATTTAACACCTCGGAGAGGTCAAAATAAATAATGGATAGCATATATAAACTCCTTGTAACCTCAAAAATCCACAGGAATTGAAATTTTTACAATCGGAGCTCTCTAGGTCAAATAAGTAGTTTTTGTCAAATCAGTGGGGGTTGACCAAAAAACACTGATTTGACCTAGAGAGTTCCGATTGTAAAAAATTCAGTTTTTGTGGATTTCTGAGGTTATAAGGAATTCAAATATGTTAGTTATTGTTTATATTGACCTCTCCGAGGTGTTAAAATGTAATAACAAAATATCGAGAGAAAAATCACACATTGGGATCGTTGGGCCTGATATGGAATTCATACAATATTAATTTTTTTTCTCGATTTTTCGTTATAACATTTTAACAACTCGGAGAAGTTCAAATAAACAATGCATACCATATTTGAACTCTTTGTAATCTCAGAAATCCACGGGAATTGAAATTTATAAAATCGGAGCTCTCTAGGTCAATAAGTGGGTTTTGGTCAAAACCCACTGATTTAACCTAGAGAGCTCCGATTACAAAACTATCAGTTCCCGTGGATTTTTGATGTTATGAGGAGTTCAAATATGCTATCTATTGTTTATTTGGACTTCTTCGATGTGTTAAAATGTAATAAGGAAAAATAAAAAAAATCACACATTAAGGGTTATTTGATCTAATATGATTCCATGTCAGGCCCAACGTAGATTTGATATGATCTTTTAGTTTTAATTTAATGAAAGAATATTTTAATTAGTTTAAATATTAATATTCAAATCTAAATCTAAAATGCACGTAGGTTTCAACTCATTTTAACCATTTAATAATAATATTTTATTTTATTTTATTTTCCTTTTAATTCTTAAAATTTATTTTCGAAAAAGAACTCGAGTCAAAATTTAAAGGTAGAGAACTTCAAGAATAATGAAAAAATAACATCGATGGATTGATGCACCACTGGACGAAGCTAATCAGAGATCTCCTGTAGCCCCAACTAGTCAATGTCCTAGCCGTCGTTGCTGTCATAGTCGATGACAGTTTTATCGAAGTCGAACAACTTTCATTAGAGGCTCACGTTGGTCCTGATATTTTTCTCATATTATGCGTGCATCCATCTAAAAGAGAGAAGAAAGAGAAGAGGAAAAAAATGCATGAAAAAGAGAGAGGAATGAGAAGAGAGGAGAATAATAAAAAAGATAGGTTGCATGCATAAGAGAGAGGGGAAGAAAAAAAATAATTGCATGCATATAAATTAGATTTGACAAAAGGATAAAATAGAATAAGTACTGAAAAAATGTACATTTTAGTAAACATTAAAATAACTTGTGTTTTTTTATTAATATGAAAAGTTACATACGTCCTTTGGTAAAATACCATTTTGATTTAAAATATTATATTTTTATCCTGATAATTTGAAAAATAGAATAACATTATCCTCTTCCTCACAAATTTTGATTTGTTTTTTTTTCATTTCTGATATCTGACATAAAAACTAAACGGTTAATTGGAGAAAACTCCCCAATCCTAAACTGGCCTTTGCATGCACTCCCCACTTGATAAATTCTTTACATTCACTCCCTGATGGATTGAGTATAAAAGAGTGAAAACTCGGTATACATTATAAAAATTTGAGTATAAATTATTTGAGATTGAGTACTAATTTAAGAAATTTGAGTACAAAGTTTCGGTGACCCTCATGTGAAAATCTTAATGTGGTGAGTATAAAAAAAAGTGAAAACTCAGTATACATTATAAAGATTTGAGTATAAATTGTTTGAGATTTAGTACTAATTTAAGAAATTTAAGTATAAAATTTCGGTGGCCCCTTATGTGAAAATCTTGATGTGGTGGATGCAACTTCACATACTCAAATTTTTAAATTTTATACTCAAATTTTTTCAAATAATACTCAATCTAAATTAATTCATACTTAAATTTTGATAATGTATACTGAAATTTTTACTATATGCTGAAACAATGCATACTCAAATTTTTTCAAATAATACTCAAATTTCTTAAATTAATACTCAATCTCAAACAAATTATATTCAAATCTTTACGATTTATACTGAATTTTTACTCTTTTATACTGATAAAAAAATAACACACAAAACTGTCTTGTCAATCCCATCAGGGAGTGCATGCAAAGAAATTTTCGGTTGGGAAGTGCATGCAAAGCCAAGTTTGATGTTGGGGAGTTTTCTCAAATTTTCCCAAAACTAAATTTGACATTCGAGTTTAGATAGTTAAACATATTAAAGCTTTTCTATTTTGTTAAAATCCCAAAAAAAAATATTAATACGAAGGATATGGTACAATTTTAAATTATAAAATATATAATTTAACTAGTTTATTAATTTATAATTATTATAAACAAACAATTTGAGGGAAAAAAACTACGGCATTTTACCAAAAGACGTATGTGAGAATCCATATTTATCAAAAAAAACATCCTATAGTTTGTTCTTTACCAAAGAGCACATGTAAAATCAACTTATACCCCTCCTACTAAAAATTCCTTTTCGTAGTCCATTTTTCGAGATATCCGAACCACCATTTCTTTATTTAATTTTAAAATAATAAATTATGGTTTTGGATGGATATTCTCATTTTCTCTTATCATATATATCTCTTCCTGTCTTGTAACTCAATCCATCCCAAAGCTTTTACTATATTTGGTTGTGATTGTGAACAAATTAAGAAATAATTAAAAGATTATCTTATAAATAATCATTAAAGTTATCTTTGACCTGAAATGAATTTATTTCAAGGGCCTAAAATAAGGATATAAATAGAAAATATAAAATATCAGAAAATATAAACAAAATAAAATAGGAAAGATATATAAAATATAAAAAAAGAAATAGAGTTCGTAAAATTATATATATCTATTAATTAATATCTATAAAACACAGTTTTGCATGCAGACGTGGCATTCATAGGGAACTTAAGATTCCCGCCTAAACCGAATATAAATTTTCTAAATAAAAAATTTATAATTAAAAATACAAATTCAAAAGAAAATATATAGTTACAAATCCTAAAAAGAAAAATTCAGATTTTAATCCAAAATTAAAATATTAATATCTATAAAACACAGTTTTGCATGTAGATGTGGCATTCATAGGGAACTTAAGATTCCCGCCTAAACCGAATATAAATTTTCTAAATAAAAAATTTATAATTAAAAATACAAATTCAAAAGAAAATATATAATTACAAATCCTAAAAAGAAAAATTCAGATTTTAATCCAAAATTAAAATTTTAAAAAATAATTTTATTTTATGAAAAATGATAGTCCCACATCTGAAGTTATCAAGGCGAATTACACACAAAGTAATTATAAAAATAGACAAAGAATGGTAAAATAACTCATACCTTTCTCAACCTTTTGGCTACGATCAAGTGTAATATCTATTCTTATCAGTTTAATATCTGATATGTGGGCCATTGGTCAACTTTGATATTAAATTAATTTTTATATGGGGGATGACCGATCATAGTAGCTTGCTACTAGGATTTTTATGTGTCTCCTGTGTGTTGCACTATAGCATAGGCTTGACACACCCCTATCAATTGCATCCACATCCATCACCCTTATAAAACTTATGATCACCATTAATATCTTATATTATAAAAAATAATACTATATCTTATATTGACATGAATCCATGATGAAATAAAATTACTTTTCATTTTAATTTTTCATTTAATAATAAAAATTGACATATATATATATTATCACTAAACATGTTATTTGAATTGTGTAAGATTTTCGTGCATCGCACGGGTGTTATACTAGTTATAAATATATAAAATAGATATTAAAATAAAATTTATATGTGTAAATTAAGATAGATTAGATATCATCGAAAAAATTATTAAAAATCAATTGAATTTCATTTTAAGTCCAAAAAGGGCTTGAAATAATTTATTTCAGACCTAAAGTGGCTCTGAAATTTTTTATTTCAGGCCTAAAGAGGGCTTAAAAAATTTTCATTTCAGACCCTTTTTGAGACTGAAATATTTTTATGTTAGGGGCTTAATATAATTGAATTTCCTTTCAGTGACATCCACTAGATGGAGAACTTGCCCCTACCCCAGACCTGGGTGATTTCTAACAGGACGCGGGATATCAGAGAGCTAAGAGTATCCTGGCGGGGATGGAATTCCATGGACTCCAGTTGGTGCTGTTGGATCGGGTTGGACCGGCTAGAGGGGGGTGAATAGACGGGAAAAAAATTTATAAAAGTGGAGGCACTCGTCTTTAAAAAAGAAACTTGGTTGCAACTGAGAACGTTGCTTCCAAGGCAGTGGACGCTCAATAAAAATCTCCTTGTGGCGGAGAAGCCTTACAAAAATAGCACGCTAGACTTTTAGAGAGTTTACAAGAGAATTGAATTAATTGAATGAATTAAAAGGTTGAAACTCTAAGCCTATTTATAGCTTAAGAGAATAAATCTGGATTGTTGATTGTTGAGGAATTTTCTCTTGGCCGTTGATCTATGGATGTAATCTGGATGGCTGATCTTGGATGGGATTAAACTGCATCCATTGGATCTGATTAAAGGATAAAGTTATACTTTAAGAGATAACTTTGTCTTCTGCTCGCAACAGATAAATAACTTTATCATTTGCTCGCAACAACTTTAATCATATCTCTTCTTTATCCCAGTCGGTAAGATTGGTGATATATGTAGGCGAAGTTGCTGGTTCGAATCTTCACAGCAACAAATAGAATTCTTTTTGTTTCAGGTGTCTGGTTTAACTTGGTCAAACTAACCAGTCTTTTGGTTCATCTTCTGGGTGATTTCCGACCAACCGGATTTAGGCTCACCCGAACCCGACTCCGGCCTTTCGCCCCTCGAGCGTGCTTCCTCCCGGTTTCCCATCCCTCGGGCGTCGCGTACGTCCTTCTCGATCCACCGGTGTACTCTTCCGTAGCTTCCGCGTCCCTCGGATTGTACCGAGCCCGTCGGCTCACTTCCCCGCACAATCCTTCTCGTCCGCTACGTCTTACACTCGACTTCCTCCGTACCTAAGCTCCTGCATACTTAGCAGAGGGATTAAACATACCAGGACCTAACTTAAATTGGTTTATCACATCAAAATCAACCAGGGGTACTTACAATCTCCCCCTTTTTGATGTGCATCAATCCGAGTTAAGTTAGGGTAAACAAATAATAAAAAAAACATGCATAATAATGTAAATGCATAATAATGTAAACAGTTTAAGTTAAAAAAATTTAATTTAGAATAAATTAAAATTCTACCCCTTAACTTAATACTATTCCTCCCCCTTTGATCACATCAAAAAATTAGAAAATATAATTAGGGAAGAAAATTTTTGAGTGCGATAAAAAATATTCTAAGTGAAAAAAAAAATCACGTTACCACAGATTTTTCAAATTTAAAATGGCATATTTTTTCAAAGTTAATTCCATTTTTTTTTTGTAAAAAAAATGACATAAATAAAATCTAAATTTTTTTGATAAAATTCACAGCTGATGAGGAGATCCAAAAAAATCAGATCTGGTCAAAATATTTTTCTATCGAATTTTAAAAAAACATATTTCAATAAACAATTCATAAAAATAAAAAAATCTGAATATTTTTGTTAAAGTCGAAGATGAAGATATGAGTTTGGACAAAAATATTGAGTTTTAAATTCGTTCATCAAGTCCAAAAATGACATACCAATACATAAGAGTTCTTGAAGAGTAAATTTTAAAACATTGAAAAAAATACTTCGAAAAATTTGAAAAATAAATTGTAATGAGTCTTTCCCCTAAACTCTTAATTTCAAATTTCAAGGGAAAAAAATATTCGAAAATTTTTGAAAGAAGTTCCAGTAGATAGACAGCATAATTGTGCATAAAAAAATAAAGACATAATTTTTATTAGAGAAACAAAATGCGCACATATATAATAACCAAAAAAAATTATCAGTTTAATACAAATTTAGGAACCCAAAATAAGTTCCTGTCTACAAGATTAATTAAAAACTTAGGCGGAATATAGCTTTTGGGCACCTTTTTAAATTGACCCTTATGATTTTTAAAATACCAATGTAAATTATCAGGAAAGTAATTTTTCTTTTGGCGTAAATATGCAATATCAAGTTCTAATTTTTGCACCAAGTTTTTCAAATTATCATTTTCATTTTCCAAAATTTCAGACGAAGATGTAAGTGTTAATTCATTTTTTAATTTTTAATTTTCTTTTTCTAATCTACAATTAGATTTGAGCAAAGCTTTAACTCCAGCATATAATTGATCATGAGGAAGAAAACAAACCTCACTTACCGGGTCGCTTTCGAAAGGCGATGTTCCTCTTTCGTCGTCGTCAGTTTCTTCTGACATCTCTCCCCCTTCATCAGTGCTCCCTTCTTGATGATTTGCCATTAACGCAAGTCCCGCGTATTCTTGACCTTCTGATTCCTCCGACGAGGACTCGTCCCAAGTGGCCTTCAGTTTTGGCTCGGAGGTACTTTCTTGCAATTCTAGGAATTTCTCCCAGAGCTCTTTTGCCGAGTTGTAATTTTCGATGCGGTTAACTTCTTGCGCGGGAAGAACAGCTAGTAGATGAAATTCAGCTTTGCCATTTGCTTCAAAGTCTGATTTCTCCTTCTTGGTCCATGATTCTATTTCTTTATCCTTGCCATTGTTGTCTTTAGGAACTGAAAAACCATTTTTCATAATTATTAGCAATTCAATATCAGTTTTAAAAAAATACCTGCATTCGGCGCTTCCACATCGCAAACTCCCCCTCAAACTTCGGCGGGTAGATTACGGCTCCAACCATTTTTCTTGAAATTGCTGCAGTCGGTGATTAGTCCTTCTGCGGCGACCTTGGCTCTGATACCACTTGTTGGATCGGGTTGGACCGGCTAGAGGGGGGTGAATAGACGGGAAAAAAATTTATAAAAGTGGAGGCACTCGTCTTTAAAAAAGAAACTTGGTTGCAACTGAGAACGTTGCTTCCAAGGCAGTGGACGCTCAATAAAAATCTCCTTGTGGCGGAGAAGCCTTACAAAAATAGCACGCTAGACTTTTAGAGAGTTTACAAGAGAATTGAATTAATTGAATGAATTAAAAGGTTGAAACTCTAAGCCTATTTATAGCCTAAGAGAATAAATCTGGATTGTTGATTGTTGAGGAATTTTCTCTTGGCCGTTGATCCATGGATGTAATCTGGATGGCTGATCTTGGATGGGATTAAACTGCATCCATTGGATCTGATTAAAGGATAAAGTTATCCTTTAAGAGATAACTTTGTCTTCTGCTCGCAACAGATAAATAACTTTATCATTTGCTCGCAACAACTTTAATCATATCTCTTCTTTATCCCAGTCGGTAAGATTGGTGATATATGTAGGCGAGGTTGCTGGTTCAAATCTTCACAGCAACAAATAGAATTCTTTTTGTTTCAGGTGCCTGGTTTGACTTGGTCAAACTGACCAGTCTTTTGGTTCATCATCTGGGTGATTTCCGGCCAACCGGAGTTAGGCTCACCCGAATCCGACTCCGGCCTTTCGCCCCTCGAGCGTGCTTCCTCCCGGTTTCCCGTCCCTCGGGCGTCGCGTACGTCCTTCTCAATCCACCGGTGTACTCTTCCGCAGCTTCCGCGTCCCTCGGATTGTACCGAGCCCGTCGGCTCACTTCCCCGCACAATCCTTCTCGTCCGCTACGTCTTACACTCGACTTCCTCCGTACCTAAGCTCCTGCACACTTAGCAGAGGGATTAAACATACCAGGACCTAACTTAAATTGGTTGATCACATCAAAATCAACCAGGGGTACTTACAGGTGCAGTGTGAGGAGCTCCTTTATCGGGCTGAGATTAGTTCGAAGATTACACCCCTCAGCTCCAACCTTCGTAAGTTGCTTTACACCTGGCACAGTGCCTGGTGAATGCTAACTGATGCCCTCCCGCCTTTTACCCTGCAGGCGACATTATGTTTCCTCTCGTGATGAATAAGCTCCTGAAGTGGGACCAGGCTAATGAACAGGCGTTGATCCCAGGGTCGGTATCTTCGCCCCCGCAGGAATCCCCTCCGAGGGTGGCGAAGTGGAGGGAGAGCTATCGGCGGGCCCAGCAGTGCCAGAGGTCCACCAAGGCAGTGACGCCTTGGAGTCGCCCCTGATCTTTAAAGGGGGGCCACCTGCCACCATTGCGGAGGCTACACAGGAAAAAGAGGCGTCTCCACCGTCTGCCGTGCCTTCCACAATCCATGTGCCTGAAAAGAAACGTCGAGAGCATTGATCCCAACAGGATCGCCCTCTGAAACAATTGAAGAAAGGCCTACGCTCGGCTGCCTCCGAGGATGCAGCTTCCCAGTCTCCGATCGTCGAGGCAAGATCTCCCTCCCCCGTCATCGCTACGTCTCTTCCCGTCATCGATGCCACAGCCCCTCCGGCCGACCTTCCAGCCATTCCTCGCTGCAAGGAGGTGTCCACGGGGCTGCCCCGCTCTCACCGGAAGGCTCCCCAGGCAAAGAAGAAAGCGACCGCCAGTTCTCAGTCCATCCGCATAAAGGGGGTCACTACTGAGGCATCGTCGAGTGCTTCAAATTCAGACGGAGATGTTCCTCACCCCAGTGACATCCCGGCCAGTCCGAGCCTCTTACTGAGGGGACTCCCATTCTATCGTGGCGGGTAGCTGGATTAGCCCACTACCTGGGCATGTTGCATCAATCCTTACTAGCGGTAAATATCCTGAGTGCACTCTTCATTTCATCTCAACATCCTTTTACTAGCTATCTGTATTTGCCCCATAGGTTGCCTCTAACTGCACGGCCACGAGCCTCCTACTGCATGCTGGAGGGGTTATTGAAGACCTCCTGCGGTGGGTAGCGGATGCTGAGGCAGAAACCGTCCGGGCTCGCGAGGCTGGCCTCCTGCAGCTGGAGGTCAGCCGGGCCCTTCGAGAGAAAATTGAGCATCACTTGTCCGCCTTAATAATGGCCGAGGATACCCTGCATGGGAACGGACTCCGGGAATGCCTGGGATCCGAGAAGAACCAGGCACTGGAAGAGGAACTGCAGAAGCTATCACAAGAGCGGGATCAACTCCAGGCTCGCACAGGGGAGCTAGCTGATCAAGTTGACCTCTTGGAGTCTGCTAAGAAGGTCCTGGAGGACCGAGGCGCAGAACAAGAGCGCCTGATGGCTTTGCGAGAACATGACTTGGAACTGTCGAGCTCTTACGTAGTCGATCTCCAGGATCAAGTGATCCAAGCTAAAGCACAAGCTGCTGCTGCTTCTCATAAGCTCTAGGAAGTACAAGAGATTCAGGCGCACTTGCTCCGAGAGGTGGAGGCACTGAAATCTGCCAAGGCGGAAGCCGAAGCCAAGGTACAACAGCAGCAGGGGGATCATGTAATTCAAGTATCCCAGATTGAGGCGGGGTCCAAGGCCAAATTATTGGAATCGGAGGAGTACGCTGAGATAGTAACTATGCAAGCATTTAAGCACCTCAAATAGGGCTTCTACGGCGCTATCAAGCAGCTAGAGAAGGACCAGCTATTGAAACCCGGCTTCGACTTGCGCACAATAACTGTCCAACGCATCTAGGACGATCTGTCCCCCAAAGAGCAGGCTTTATAGGACACCTCCTATCATGTGCATAGCCTCCCCTAATCCTCCTTTGGCCACTGTAGCCTCTTCTTATTAAGCTATCTTTCCTAGGACGAATGTTTGCTTGATTTGCCGTCGAACTGCTTATTTTTGGAGTGATTTCTTGTTTCCCTTAAAATGTCCGGTTTTGGTATCGGGTTGCTGGAGCAGGCATGAGGCTTCTATCCATTCTTGGTCGGGCCTGTATAGCTCCGAGGCCAAGCCTACACACCGAGAGGTTGTAGTCATCTCCTGGCCGGGCATGTACAGCTCCGAGGCCAAGCCTACACACCGAGAGGCTGTAGGGTTTAATCAGTTCTTGGCTGAGCGTGTACAGTTCGAGGCCAAGCCTACACACCGAGAGGCTGTAGGGTTTTAATTAGCTCTTGGTCGGGCATGTACAACTCTGAGACGAAGCCTACACACCGAGAGACTGTAGGGTTTAATCAGCTCTTGGCCAGGCATGTACAGCTCCGAGGCCAGGCCTACACACCGAGAGGTTGTAGGGTTTAATCAACTCTTGGCCGGGCGTGTATAGCTCCGAGGTCAAGCCTACACACCGAGAGGCTGTAGGGTTTAATCATCTCTTGGTCGGGCATGTACAGCTCCGAGGCCAAGCCTACACACTGAGTGGTTGTAGGGTTTAATCAGCTCTTGGCCGGGCATGTACAACTCTGAGGCCAAGCCTACACACCGAGAAGCTATAGGGTTTAATCAGATCTTGGTCGGGCATGTATAGCTCCAAGGCTAAGCCTACACACCGAGAGGCTGTAGGGTTTAATCAGCTCTTGGCCGGGCATATACAGCTCCGAGGCCAAGCCTACACACCGAGAGGCTGTAGGGTTTAATCAGCTCTTGGCCGGGTATGTAGAGCTCCGAAGCCAAGCCTACACACCAAGAGGTTGTAGGGTTTAATCAGCTCTTGGCCGAGCGTGTACAGATCTGAGGCCAAGCATACACACCGAGAGGCTGTAGGGTTTAATCAGCTCTTGGCTGGGCATGTACAGCTCTGAGGCCAAGCCTACACACCGAGAGGCTATAGGGTTTAATCAGTTCTTGGCCGGGCGTGTACAGCTCCGAGGCCAAGCCTACACACCGAGAGGTTGTAGGGCTTAATCAGCTCTTAGCCGGGCATGTACAGCTCCGTGGCCAAGCCTACACACCGAGAGGCTATAGGGTTTAATCACAGACGGAGACTTAGCGTTTTTTGAATGATATTCCGTTCACACCCTTTATTGATTACACGGAAAGGCAGTGAAGAAGTGAAAAATACATCAAACAAATGCAGTACGCGGCAACTCACTGAGTACAGTAGGGGCGGAGATGGTTAGCATGCCAGGGCCTTTCGTATCTCTTGCCTTTATTGTCTTCTAAATAGTAGCTGACTCCTCTGAGTTTTTTGATGACGACGTAGGGGCCATCCCATTGCGGCTCCAATTTCCCGGGGTCACCTACCGGTTTTATTCTCTCCCAGGCTCGATCACCTACCTCGAAGCTACGGGCAATCACTCGACGATTATAGGCTAGCTGCATCCTTCTCTGATATGCCTCTAACCTTGCTGCGGCTTTATCCCGTACTCTAAGATGAGGTCCAGATCAATCAAATGCTCCTAGTCATTATCTTCCTTGCGATAATGTTATCGTCGCGTGGACTCATTCCCTACCTCCACCAAAATGACGACTTCAAAGTCGTAGACCAGCTAGAAAGGGCTCTCGCCCGTTCCTTCTTTCGGGGAAGTCCGGTAGGACCACAGGATGCTGGGAAGTTCTTCGACCCAGCTACCTCTGACATGGTCCAGCTTTATCTTGAGCCCTCGTAGAATTTCCCGATTGACGACTTCGGCTTGTCCATTGCTTTGCGGGTATGCGACTAAGGTGAAGGCCTACCGGATGCCCAATCCTTCACACCACTCCTTCAGCCTGCGTCCGGAGAATTGTCTCCCGTTGTCCGATACCAGCTTATGAGGAATGTCATACCTGCAGACAATATCTCTCCATAGGACTTTCATTACTGCCCCCTCGGTGATGTTCGCCAGAGGTTCAACTTCCACCCACATAGAGAAGTAATCGACGAGGACTAACAGAAATTTCTTCTACTGGGGCCCGATGGGGAAGGGACCCACAATGTCCATTCCCCACTGGTTGAAAGGGAATGATACTGTAGAAACTCGCAAGGGCTCCGTTGGGCGGTGAGACACATGTTGATGCCTCTGACAGGCCTCGCATCTGGCCACAAAATTGAGCGAGTCAGCCTGCAAGGTGGACCAAAAGTACCCCGCCAAAAGGATCTTCCGGAACAGAGATTTTACTCCGATGTGACTCCCACAGATGCCTTCGTGTACCTCCCTCATCACGTAACCGGTCTCCTCCGGCCCGATGCATTTTAGGAGGGGTCGGGCGAATGCCTTCCTGTAGAGCTGATCTTCGATAAGGTGAACCTAGCTGCCCGTCAACGAAACAGCCGGCTTTCCTGGGGCCCCCTAGGAAGGGAGCCATCCCAAAGGAATGCTATGTAGGGATCCCTTCAGTCTGGTCGGCTGTCTGCTTCGATCTCCTCCCCAACTTGAGCCACCATCGTTTCTGCTACACTAGGCTCGTTCAACTGCCAGGTAGATATGGAGCTGGCTAGCTCATCGGCCCGCACATTATCCGACTGGGAGATCTTGTGTAGGATGACCTCCGAGAAGGAGGCCTTTAGCCGTTCGTAGAGGGCTATATACTTCTACAGCCATTCATACCTGACTTCAAAACTGCCTATTATCTGCTGCGCCACCAGTTGTGAATCTGAGTATACCATGACCCGACGGGCCCCCATGTGCCTGGCGGCCTGCAGGCCAACTAAGATCGCCTCATATTTGGCCTCATTGTTGGTGGCTTTGAAGTGAAGTCGGATAGATAGATGCAAAGTATCTCCCTAGGGGAAACCATTAGCACTCCCACCCCGCTATGCTGGCTGTTGGAGGATCCATCTACATAAACCTTCCACATACCTTCGGTCTCCTTCTCCGGGATAGTTTCCAGCATGAAGTCGGAGAGGGCTTGGGCCTTGATAGCGGCTCGAGGCTGATACTCGATGTCGTATTCGCTTAACTCTGTCGTCCATTTAATCAACATGCCCGAAGCTTCTGGGTTAGTGAGGACTCGGGCGAGCGGGCTATTGGTGAGGACCATGATGGAGTGCGCTAAGAAGTATGACCTTAACCTTTGGGCCATCAGGACCAAGGCGTAGGCCAGTTTTTCCATTATGGTGTATTGCGTTTCAGCGTCCTTTAGGAGGTGCCCAAAGAAATAAATGAGATATTGTACCCGATCCTGTTCTCTGACGAGCGTCGATCCCACCGCTTGCTTGACTGCTGATAAATAGACAAATAAGGTCTCACCTTCCACTGGTTTGTGCAAGATAGGGAGGTACGCCAGATAAGTCTTCAGTTCTGCAAAGGCCTTCGCGCACTGGTTATCCCACTCGAACTTAGCGGCTTTCCTCAAGATCTTGAAGAATGGGAGGGCTCTGTGTTGGTGCAGGAAGCACCATATCGAACCTTGTTTTGATATTGGCAAAGGATTCAAAGTTAAGTATTATTTGTTATCTAATAATGTTACTCAAGTGTGCAGGAAAAGTCCTAGCGAAGGGCTGCTAGGCACCTGGCGAAGGACTGTCAGGAAACAAAGTCCTAGCGAAGGGCTGCTAGGCACCTGGCGAAGGACTGCCAGGAAACAAAGACCTAGCGAAGGACTGCTAGGCACCCGGCGAAGGGCTGCTGGGAATCAAAGACCTGGCGAAGGGCTGCTAGGCACCTGGAGAAGAATGCCAGGATACAAAGTCCTAGCGAAGGACTGCTAGGCACTGGCGAAGGAATGCCAGGGTACAAAGCCCTAGCGAAGGACTGCTAGGCACTGGCTAAGGAATGCCAGGGTACTAAAGCCCTAGCGAAGGACTGCTAGGCGCCAGGCGAAGGACAGCTTGGGACTGAAGACCTGGCGAAGGAATGCTAGGCACCGGGCGAAGGACAGCTCGGTAACCAAGACCTGGCGAAGGACCGCTAGGCAAAAGTCCAACCGGAGGAGCCGGTTGGCATCAGGTATATTCTCCCGAGAGGAGTAGGTGAGGACGCGTTCCCCGTCGAGGGAACAGTAGGCGTCAGTTCGACCAAGGGCTTCATTTTGGAGGCCCAAAGTCAGAACCAAGACAGCTAAGGCTGTATAAACTAACATCTTATTGCCTTATGGTGTTTTGGACTAACCCTGGATGCAGGACCGAAGGAACGAGTGTCTGCAGCTCAGAGAGCCTCAAAGGAGTGAGGCAACAGCTGACCAGGGCGCCCGGAGTGTCCCGGGCGCCCCCAAGGTGAACACAAAACACATAATGCAATGGAAGGCTTCGACAGCTCATGTTCGGGGCGCCCCCGTGCTCCCGGGTGACCCCACTGCTCCCGGGCACCCCCAGGGTCCCGGGCGCCCCCAGTACAAGCTATCGAAGCAGGCTCAGCGAAGCCAAGAGGATAAGAGTTTGACCCGGTCAATGCGGGCGCCCCCAGCGTCCCGGGCGCCCCGGTCAAGATCTAATCCCGAGTTTGAAGGGATCAGAAGCTGACCGAGTTAAAGCCGGATCGGCCGACACGTGGGGGGGCGCCCCCGACGTTCCGGGCGCCCCCTGGTGCTATAAAAGGACCCTCGAACCAAGGCTTCAGGACAACAATCTTTTCAACGCTTCCACGCTCTTCTGCTCCCGCGCTCTGCTCCGGAAACCTCCCAACACGAGCGGACGACGTCCCTCCGCTCCAAGATTCAATCTACACTGGACGTCGGTAACAAAGAGCAATTTTTATTTAAGTTTACTATACTTCAATTGTACAACTTTTGTAATCGATTTTTTGCGAACTTATAGAATTGCCCGCAGAAAACGGTCAACGACCGTGGGCCTTGGAGTAGGAGTCGACCTAGGCTCCGAACCAAGTAAAACTACCTGTGTTCGTGATCTGTGTTTATTCCGCTGCGTAATTTCTCTAACTCTAAAATCCGAACGTTTACCGATATTCACCCCCCCTCTATCGGTTCTCTCGATCCAACAAGTGGTATCAGAGCGGGGTAGTTCAAACTTGGTGCAACCACCAGTTTGAAATTTTTTTCGAATTTACAAAGTTTTTTTAATCTTATTTCTTTTCTTTCTCGTTAATCGAGGTTAGTGTAACACCACTCGATCTTTTTCAAATAAATAATATTTGTAGGTATGTTTAAAATATTCTTACGTCTTTTTCAATTTTGAATTCTTATTTTTTCACCATAAGTCAAAATTGATAAAACGAACAATTTTTGAAAATTTGTCATAAACTTTTTTTTATTATTTTAATATTTTTCTCGAAATTCATGCTAAGCAAATTTTTTCCCAAACAGTAAATTCTTACCTTTTCATCATTAATCAGAATTAATAAAGTCAACATTTTCAAAAATTAGTCATAATTTTTTTCTCCATTATTTTATTATTATTTTACCTCGAAATTCGTGCAAACTCCTTTTTGAGCTAGTATTTTTTCTCTCTCCCGCACTACTAATCCAAGACCAAGTCTTGGTACATCTCCATCTTTTCTTTTTGTGCGCAAGATTTATCCTTAAATGGCCAATCAAGAATGAAACAGTGTTCGTCCGCCTCTATTCTCTGGCGAGAACTTCAGAACCTGGAAGAGTCTAATGGAATCCCACCTAAAGGCCCATCTAGATCTATGGATGATAATCCAAATGGGGTTTACAGTACCTACAGAAGATGGAATGTCGATCGCCTGGGATAAACTGGACGAACCAACTTTGAGGAAGATCGAGGCAGATGCAAAGGCGACTGCAATACTACAATGTGGCCTAACCAATGAAGAAATGAAGCAGGTTGGATCCTTCAACTGTGCTAAAGAGATGTGGGAGAAGCTAATCAATCTACACGAAGAGATGTGTTCGCGTGTTTGCCTTTATCTTCCGCTGTGCAATCGCTTTCTACATAAATCCGAACGATTTTCGATATTCACCCCCCCTCTATCGGTTTTCTCGATCCAACAAGTGGTATCAGAGCGGGGAAGCTCAAAATTGATGCAACCACCAATTTGA
The DNA here is from genome assembly GCA_024364735.1 of Boesenbergia rotunda. Classification (NCBI taxonomy): domain Eukaryota; kingdom Viridiplantae; phylum Streptophyta; class Magnoliopsida; order Zingiberales; family Zingiberaceae; genus Boesenbergia; species Boesenbergia rotunda. The sequence goes on from JAGFNQ010009995.1 coordinate 40,717, forward strand.
GAGTATTTTCGGATTTTACGAAATAATTTTAATTTTTTTATCTTTTTCGTTGATTGAGGTTGGTGCAACACTACTCAATCTCGTTCGCTTTTTTTAAAATATTCTTACGTCTTTTTCAATTTTGAATGCTCATTTTTTTCCTATAAGTCAGAATTAATAAAACGATCAATTTCTAAAAATTTGTCATAAACTTTTTTTTATTATTTTAATATTTTTCTCAAAATTCGTGCTACTTTAATTCGAGCAAAAATTTTTCTCAAACATTAAATCCTTATTTTTTATTATTATTAATCAGAATTGAGAAAATCAACATTTTCAAAAATTTATCATAAATTATTTTCATTATTTTATTATTATTCTGCCTCGAAATTCGTGCAAATTTTTTTTTTGGCTATTTTTTCCCCTTCTCCCGCACTACTAATCCAAGACCAAGTCTTGGTACATTTCTATTATTTCTTTTGTGTGCAAGGATCATTTTTAATGGCCAATCAAGAATGGAATAGCATTCGTCCACCGCTCTTCTCTGGCGAAAATTTCAACTCCTGGAGAAGTCAAATGGAATCCCACCTGATGGCTAATCTAGATTTATGGTCGATAATCCAAACGGGGTTCAGATTCCCCACGGAAGATGGAACATCGATCGCTTGGGACAAATTGGACGAACCAACTCTAAGGAAGATCGAGACTGATGCTAAGGCAACAGTAATCATACAATGCGGTCTAACTAACGAACAACTCGAACTAGTAGGTTCATGCAGATGTGCTAGAGAAATCTGGGAAAAACTGATTGACCTTCACCAAGAGATCTCAGATGAAGAAGAAGATCAGGTAAGTTATCTTGCCCTTTCGGTCCAAGCACAAACAGTCGAGTCAGAGTCTGAACCCGAAGTCGAACCAGAATCAGACGACAAATTGACTGAGACGGTAACCGATTTTGAATTCTTTTCAAAATTTGAATTAAATAATCAAACAGATACTGTAATGGTCGAGGAAGGTGTAAATTCTTTTGCAGGGAAAAATCTCAAAGAACCACCAAAGAAGGAGCTTCAACTAGTACCCGAGTCCGACTCAGACACAGAATCAGAAGATAAGCCTAGATCCGAGGCGGCAAGAATCAAGGGGGAGATTCCCAATAAGGAACCAAAAGGTAAAAGTGTAAAATCAGATTTTAAAAATCATGTAATTTGTTACACATGCAGGGAGAGAGGGCACTACCAAAGTGAGTGTCCTACTCGTAAGATTCAAATGACACCACCGATGGCGACAAAGGAACCAGTTCCAATAGCACGAAGGGACAAAAGTCGCATCCAATGCTTCAAGTGCCAGGAGTTCGGGCATTACCAACGTGAATGCACAGATAAAAGAGCTACCAAGAATGCCGGACAAACGATCGACAAAGGTAAATTTACAGTATTTGAAAATCCGTTATTTACCTTGAATAATGTGATTGATTCATGTAACTTAATTAAAGCAAACTTTAGAAAATTGAAACAAGAAAATGAAACCCTAAAAAATAAGGTCAATAAGTTAGAAAATTTAATTCATAATCTTGCTGATTTCGAAAATCCGGAGTATTACTCCAATTGTGACCTTACTTAGACAATTGCTAGTTTTAATTGTATGTTGCTTTTATTTTAGTTATTTTTTTTAATTAGGATTGGTTAGTTTAAGGACTAAAATGATTTAATTGAAGTTTGAACAACATAGTATTGGGTGGAGGTGAGATGATAGTACGTTAGGGAAGCCATTTTGGCAGAACTAGCCGAAGCTACCGATCCAAGATCCAAACTAGTTAGACCAGAATTTATCAAAAAGTGATTTTGAAGATGAAATTTCACTAAAAGGCTTTGTCTAGGAAAGGGTTGATGATCCAATAAGGCTACGGCCAAAGAAGGCCTAGTGCCTCGCCAAGACCTGGAAGCCAATTTTTGAAATTCAAATTCAAGTTACTTCTTGTCAAATTCAAATCTAACACAAATTTCAATTGATCTTAGACTCAACTACTTTTTCAAAATAAAGTTAACATTCATTAAAATAGTTTTCAAAGTTAATTCAATTTTTCAAAATAAATCTTTCTATTAAAATATTTATCTCACAAAACCCATAAGGTTAACATGCTTGATCATGTAGAACTGGGTGAGACATCTAGGACCTAAAAGCATAATTCACTATCCTTTTAAATAAATAAAAAGGTTTGCAAAAGTTATTCAAAATTTTTCAAATTAATTCAGTTTACTGTACCCTCCTTTTCATCTCTATTTTTTTAAAATATTGAATTTCATGTTAAAATAGACCCATTTTAAATAGAATCTTGTTTGGTTTAGTTATTGATTGGTAAAACATAGTCAACTGAGTCAAGCTTGGGGAACACAGTCAAACCCTAGTCAACATAGTCAAACCTGGTCAACACTGAAGTTCCTTAAAGAACTTAAATAAAAGTCAGACTGTGTCAGATACAGGGGGAGTTTCTTTTAATACTTTTCAAAAAATTAAATTGTTTTTCAAAAACCTTATGCTCTAAATCTTATTATCATGTCGATAAGGTTTTCAAAAATTGATTCAAAAACCTTCGTATACTACTATCTGTTTGAAAATTATCATCATTTCAAAATATTTTTCGAAAACTATTTTAAAAAATGTATCTCCTTGAAAGTTATCATACTCAGAAGGTTATTCAAAATTATTCTTTTGATTTTAATAAACCCTAAAGACACAGAGGAAGGTCCACTTCATGATCTACAAGGACTCCTAGGATGTGTCAAATTTAGGGGGAGTTTGAGTCAAAAGAAGAATTTCTGAAATATTTTTTTTGGTAATTATTTGTTTTGAAATTGTTAGATAAATTCCTTTGATCTGAACTGAACCCTAAAGACTTAGAGGAAGAATACTTGTGGTCAACAAGCTTCCGAGGACTATATCAAATTTAGGGGGAGGTTAAATTAAATGAATTATTGAACATTTCAAAATAATATGTTGTAATACATTAAGTTTTCAAAATTCTTTTGAAAATACAAGTAATTTGCCTTTAAAATATGGTTTAGTAAATCATTTTTGAAATACCTTTAGAAGTAATATTTGCTTGAATCTTGAGAATTTCCAGGACACTTAGGAAAATGTCCTTGTAGTTAACAAGGGTTCCTAGGATTGTGTCAGACTGGAAAAGAAACCTAGTCAAGTAAAATATTATGTTTTCAAAATGCATAACATTCTTCTCATAACATTTTGTTTCAAAAGTACTTTTATTTTCAAAAAGGCATACTATCTTTTAAAAGTACTTCTATATAATGTTTTCAAAAGTACTAATACTTTTCAAGGCAATAATGTTCTAAGCACGTGAATCTTCTCAAAAACTTGCCTACAAATATTTTTATGTTTTCAAAACTCATAGGCTTTGATACACAAACTTACTTCAAAATATATTCCAGGGGAAGAGCAAGAAAGAGAGAAATTTTTTTTTTCATTTAGACTTTTATCTCTTTTTCAAAAAGTAAAGCAAAATTTTTAAGTACTTCAAATTATTTTTAAGAGCTAAACTACTTCAAGTGCTTTCAAGTATTTCTAGTGCTTCAAATTTTTTAAGTATGTCTCAATCTTTCAAACGTTTTTAAGTACATGTTTTTTTTCTAAGTAAAATTTTTTTCTTAGTAAATTTGTCTGAGCAAAAACTTTTTGAAAATTTTGACAAATGTCTCTAAGTAAATATTTTTTGAAAAACTATGTTGCAAGATTTTGCAAGCTTTCTCTAAAATATAAGGAGAAGAGTTGTAACATTAAGGGGGAGCTTCATGTATTTTCAAACCATCTATTACGTTGAACATCATTTTTTTAAATTATGAAATCCATTACTTAAAGTTTTTCTTAAAAACTATGTTTTTAAACTCCTTTACTTAAATCTATTTTGGTAAAACTCAAAACTCCCTATTAGATACCTTGTTCACCCATGTTTGTTTTTGATATATGTCAAAGGGGGAGGAAAGGTCAAAGTTAAGTGTTAAGCTAAGTAGTTTATAACACAATTATTCAGGGGGAGTATGAGAAAATTTTTTCTGTTCAAATTACATTGGTTTTAGACTTTTAAGAATTGCTATGTTTCATTGGTCTTAAACATTAGTGCTTAAACCATTATAATTTTTACTTAACTTTGAATTGTGTTGCCATAAATCAAAAAGGGGGAGATTGTTGGTGCAGGAAGCACCATATCGAACCTTGTTTTGATATTGGCAAAGGATTCAAAGTTAAGTTTATTTGTGATCTAACAATGTTCACTAAGTGTGCAGGAAAAGTCCTAGCGAAGGGCTGCTAGGCACCTGGCGAAGGGCTGCCAGGAAACCAAGTCCTAGCGAAGGGCTGCTAGGCACCTGGCGAAGGGCTGCCAGGAAACAAAGCCCTAGCGAAGGACTGCTAGGCACTGGCGAAGGGCTGCCAGGAAACAAAGCCCTAGCGAAGGACTGCTAGGCACTGGCGAAGGAATGCCAGGGTAAAAAGTCCTAGCGAAGGACTGCTAGGCGCCAGGCGAAGGACAGCCTGGGACTGAAGCCCTAGCGAAGGAATGCTAGGCACCGGGCAAAGGGCAGCTCGGCCTCCAAGACCTGACAAAGGACCGTCAGGCAAAAGTCCAACCAAAGGAACGGTTGGCATCAGGTAAATTCTCCCGAGAGGAGTAGGTGAGGACGCATTCCCCGTCGAGGGAACAGTATGCGTTGGTTCGACCTAGGGCTCCATTTAGGAGACCAAAGTCAGAACCAAGACAACTAAGACGGTATAATCTAATACTTTATTGTTTTATTGTGTTTTGGACTAACCCTGGATATAGGACCGAAGGAACGTGTGTCTGCAGCTCAGAAAGCCTCAAAGGAATGAGGCTACAGCTGACCAGGGCGCCCGGAGTGTCCCGGGCGCCCCCAAGGCAAACACAAAACACAAGACAGCAAGATGGGCTTCGACAGTTCAACTCCCGGGCGCCCCCGTGCTCCCGGGCGCCCTCACTGCTCCCGGGCGCCCCCATGCGCAAGCCTCGATCCAGAAGCCAACGAAGCGAAGATAGAAGTTTGACCCGGTCAATCCGGGCGCCCCGAGCGCTCCGGGCGCCCCGGTCAATGCGGATCCCGAAGATAAAGGGATCAGACGTTGACCGAGACTTTGGCGTATCAAAGGACACGTGGGGGGGGCGCCCCCAACATCCCGGGCGCCCCCAGGCCCTATATAAAGGGCCCTCGACCAAGGCTTCAGAACATCAACTCTCTCTACGTCTCAAAGCTCTTCTGCTCTCGCGCTTCGCCTCGGAATCCTTCCAACTCGAGCCGACGACGTCCCGTTGCTCCGAAAAAGTCGATCTACCCCGAACGTCGGTAAAAGAGCTATTTAAAAGTTTACTGTACTTAATTCTGTAATCCTTTGTAAACTATTTTGCGCCTAATATAGAATTGCTCAAAGTAAACGGTCAACGACCGTGGGCCTTGGAGTAGGAGTCGACCCAGGCTCCGAACCAAGTAAAAACGACTGCGTCTCTGTGTTATTGTTTTTTTTATTTCCGCTGTGCACTTGCTCTTAATTTTCTGAAAAACGAATACCGATATTCACCCCCCCTCTATCGGTTCTATCGATCCAACAGAGAGCTCCGACAATGAGATCTTAGAAGAGTTAGCTCTTGACTTCAAAATTGACTCCGGATCAGAAGATGAGAAAGAATCCATACCTGACTGCGAACTCGAGCCAGAATCAGAAGACGAATTGACTGAGACGGTAACCAATTTTGAATTCTGTTCAAATTTAGAATTAAATAATCAAACAGATACTGTAATGGTCGAGGAAGATGTAAATTCTATTGCAGGGAAAACTCTAAGAAAACAGCAAAAGAGGTCTCTACCAGTACCTAAGTCTGACTCAGACTCAAAATCTGACGACAAAGAAGGGGATCATCGAAAGCAGGCCCGAATGACTCGCGACCACTACAAAATGCTGAAAAAACAGTCAAGCAAAAGAAAGATGGGTAACTTTAATTCATATGAAAATTTAATTCATAATATTGCTGTTTTTGAAAATCCAGAGTTTTATTTCGATTATGATATAACTTAGATCATTTTTTTTCTTGTTTGCTTTAATTGGGTGTTGCTTTTTATTTTTTTTCGTGCTTAGACCTAGGACTGATTAATTTAAGGACTAAACCGATTAACTGAAACTTGAACAACATAGTATTGGGTGGAGGTGAGATGATAGTACGTTAGGGAAGCTTTTTCTAATAAGGTCAAGTATACACTACTTGGTCTCTTTAGACTGGTGAAACTAGCCGAAGCTACCGATCCAAGACCCAAGCTAGTTAGACCAGAATTTACCAAAAAGTAATTTTGAAGATGAAATTTCACTAAAAGGCTTTGTCTAGGAAAGGGTTGATGATCCAATAAGGCTACGACCAAAGAATGCCTTGTGCCTCGCCAAGCCCTGGAAGTCAATTTTTGAAATTCAAATTTAATTTACTCTCTATTAAATTCAAATCTAACACAAATTTTCAGTTAATTTTAGATTTAAATATCTCTTTTCAAAATAAATTTAAATTGCTTTTCAAAAGTAATTTAACTTTTTCAAAATTAATTATGATTTTTCAAAATAACTTCTTATTTCTACTAAAATTTGTCTCACAAAACCCATAAGGTTAACATGCTTGATCACGTAGAACTGGGTGAGACATCTAGGACCTAAAAGCATAATTCACTATCCTTTTAAATAAAAAGGTGTGCAAAAGTTATTCAAAATTATCTCTATTTTGCAAATTAATTTAGTTTATTGTACCCTATTTTTTCAAAATAGTGAATTTCATGTTAAATATCACAATAGATACATTTTAAATAAAATCTAAGGCTTGTTTGATTTAGTTATTAATCGGTCAAACTTAGTAAACTAAGTCAACCTGGTCAACACTGAAGTCCCTTAAGGAACTTAGATAAAAGACAGACTGTGTCGGATACAAGGGGAGTTCTTCCTAATCTTTTTCGAAAAATTCAGATTTTTCAAAAAAAAACTTATGCTTTGAAACTTATTCAAAAACCCTCGATACTACTATTATCATCATGATTTTCGAAAGCTGTACTATCATTTCAAGTTATGTTTTCAAAAATTTTTCTTGAAAGTTATCATACTCAGAAGGTTGCTCAAAATTATTCTTTTGACTTTAATAAACCCTAAAGACACAGAGGAAGGTCACTTCATGATCTACAAGGACTCCTAGGATGTGTCAAATTTAGGGGGAGTTTGAGTCAAAAGAAGAATTTCTGAAATGTTTTTTTTGGAAATTATTGGTTTTGAAGTTATTAGATAATTCTTATAATTTAAATCAAACCTTCAAACTCAGAGGAAGATCGCTTGTAGTCAACAAGCTTCCTATGACTGGGTCAAGTTTAGGGGGAGATCAAATTAAAAGAATTATTGAACATTTTCTAAATTATATGTTTTCATGCACTGCACGTTAAAAATCCTTTTGAAAACTTAAATAATTTTCTTTCAAAATACTATTATTTTATTTTTCAAAATTCTTGTGGCTTATGAAATTATTTTTGAAATAATATTTACTTGGGTTGGAGAAATTTCCAGGACACTTAGGAAAATGTCTTTGTAGTCAACAAGGTTTCCTGTGATTGTGTCAGACTGGAAAAGAAACCTAGTCAAGTAAAATATTATGTTCTCAAAATGCATAATACTTTTCAAAAATTACTTATAGTTTTCAAAGTCTAATAGTTTTCAAAAACAGTACTTAGACTTTCCAAAAAGGCTCAATCTATTTTTTTTGTACTTGCATATTTTTCAAAAATGCCTATTTTTCAAATAATACTTATATTTTCAAAAAATGCATAATATCCTTCAAAGTGAGTACTTGCTTCTCTCAAAAAGCTCAATATCTTTTAAAGTACTTGCATTTTTCAAAATCTTCAAAACAAGTAAACTTATTGATTAAATATTTTTTGCTTGTCATGCATGGACTCAATGAAAATATACACTTGACTCCAATTCTTTTTTTTTGCATCAACTCTTCACTCTTTCAAAATGTTGTTACTTAGAAATTATCATAATTTTGGACATTATTTTCTCACTCAAATATTTATATTTTCAAAACCCATAAGCTCTGATACACAAATTTTAAAAGTCTTTCAAAATATGTTTTTCAAAAGTTCTGGCCTAGGGGGAGAGTAGAAAAAGGGAAAATTAAATTCTTCGTTAAACTTCTTCCCTTTTTCAAAGAAAATTTATTTTAGAACTGATCTAAAACATAAAGAGAAGAATTTCACATTAAGGGGGAGAGAAAGGAAAGAGAGAATTTTTTATCTCTTTTTCAAAAAGTGCTTCAAAAGTTTCTAAGTATTTCTATGTATTTCAAATTTTTTTGTTAAGTGCATGTCTTCTCCTAAGTAAATATTTAGTAAAAAAAATTTGTCTGAGCAAAAACTTGTTGAAAAATTTTGCCAAATATTTCTAAGTAAAGTTTTTTGGTGAAAATCCTGTGTAGAAATTTCTTAAAGATCTTGTTTTCCAAAATGCACAAAGTGTTTCCAAACAAATATTTCTAAGTGTGCAAAAAAAAAATTTGGTAAACAAACTTTTTTTTGGGAAATTTGCCTTCAAAATTTTGCCTAAGTAAAATTCTTTTTGCAAAGCCTTGTAAGTAAAATGTTTTTTTAACAAAATCTCGGTTTGCAAAACTTTTCAAAATTTTACCTTCATCACCCATGTTTTTGATATATGTCAAAGGGGGAGGAAAGGTCAAAGTTAAGTGTTTTAACACAAGAATTCAGGGTTTTAGGGGGAGTATGAGAAATAAAGAATTTTTTCATAATCTATTCTGTTCATACTTCATTGTGTTTTTATCTTCTGTTATTAATTGTTATAAGTTTTAACTTAACTTTGAATTGTGTTGCCATAAATCAAAAAGGGGGAGATTGTTGGTGCAGGAAGCACCATATCGAACCTTGTTTTGATATTGGCAAAGGATTCAAAGTTAAGTATTATTTGTTATCTAATAATGTTACTCAAGTGTGCAGGAAAAGTCCTAGCGAAGGGCTGCTAGGCACTTGGCGAAGGACTGCCAGGAAACAAAGTCCTAGCGAAGGGCTGCTAGGCACCTGGCGAAGGACTGCCAGGAAACAAAGACCTAGCGAAGGACTGCTAGGCACCCGGCGAAGGGCTGCTGGGAATCAAAGACCTGGCGAAGGGCTGCTAGGCACCTGGCGAAGGAATGCCAGGATACAAAGTCCTAGCGAATGACTGCTAGGCACTGGCGAAGGAATGCCAGGGTACAAAGCCCTAGCGAAGGACTGCTAGACACTGGCTAAGGAATGCCAGGGTACTAAAGCCCTAGCGAAGGACTGCTAGGCGCCAGGCGAAGGACAGCTTGGGACTGAAGACCTGGCGAAGGAATGCTAGGCATCGGGCGAAGGACAGCTCGGTAACCAAGACCTGGCGAAGGACCGCTAGGCAAAAGTCCAACCGAAGGAGCCGGTTGGCATCAGGTACATTCTCCCGAGAGGAGTAGGTGAGGACGCGTTCCCCGTCGAGGGAACAGTAGGCGTCGATTCGACCAAGGGCTCCATTTTGGAGGCCCAAAGTCAGAACCAAGACAGCTAAGGCTGTATAAACTAACATCTTATTGCCTTATGGTGTTTTGGACTAACCCTGGATGCAGGACCGAAGGAACGAGTGTCTGCAGCTCAGAGAACCTCAAAGGAGTGAGGCAACAGCTGACTAGGGCGCCCGGAGTGTCCCGAGCGCCCCCAAGGTGAACACAAAACACATAATGCAATGGAAGGCTTCGACAGCTCATGTTCGGGGCGCCCCCGTGCTCCCGGGCGCCCCCACTGCTCCCGGGCGCCCCCAGGGTCGCGGGCGCCCCCAGTACAAGCTATCGAAGCAGGCTCAGCGAAGCCAAGAGGATAAGAGTTTGACCCGGTCAATGCGGGCGCCCCCAGCGTCCCGGGCGCCCCGGTCAAGATCTAATCCTGAGTTTGAAGGGATCAGAAGCTGACCGAGTTAAAGCCGGATCGGCCGACACGTGGGGGGGCGCCCCCGACGTTCCGGGTGCCCCCTGGTGCTATAAAAGGACCCTCGAACCAAGGCTTCAGGACAACAATCTTTTCAACGCTTCCACGCTCTTCTGCTCCCGCGCTCTGCTCCGGAAACCTCCCAACACGAGCCAACGACGTCCCTCCGCTCCAAGATTCAATCTACACTGGACGTCGGTAACAAAGAGCAATTTTTATTTAAGTTTACTATACTTCAATTGTTCAACTTTTGTAAACGATTTTTTGCGAACTTATAGAATTACCCGCAGAAAACGGTCAATGACCGTGAGCCTTGGAGTAGGAGTCGACCTAGGCTCCAAACCAAGTAAAACTACTTGTGTTCGCGATCTGTGTTTATTCCGCTGCGTAATTTCTCTAACTCTAAAATCCGAACGTTTACCAATATTCACCCCCCCCCCTCTATCGGTTCTCTCGATCCAACACTCTGTCTGCGGATTTGGAGATGAATCTGGATAGCGCCGTGATCCTTTTATTCAGTCGTTGTACTTCCTTGAAGTTCTACGGGGGCGGCATATTCAGAATGGCCTTTACCTTTTCTGCATTGGCTTCGATCCCCCTCTCCGTCACCATGTACCCCAGGAACCTGCCACTTTTACCCCAAGTAAACACTTAGCCGGGTTTAGCTTCAACCTGTTGGCCCTCAGGGTGGCGAACATCTCCTCAAGGTCGGCTACCAGGTCTCCTCCCTTATCCGTCTTAACTAGGATGTCATCCACGTACATCTCGATGTTCCGCCCAATCTGCTGGCTAAAGACTTTGTCCATCATCCGTTGGTATGTGGCACCGGTGTTATGTAAGCCAAAGGGCATGACATTGTAGCATTATGTGTCATCGGCCGTCAGAAAACTGACTTTCTCCTGGTCCACAGGAGCAAGGAGGACTTGATGGTAGCCCTGGTAAGCATCTAACATTGAGATGAACTCACACCCGATTGTGGAGTCTACCAATCGATCTATCCGAGGCAGGGGTAGCAGTCTTTTGGGCAAGCCTTGTTTAAGTCTCGGAAGTTGATGCAGACTCGCCATTTGCCCCTGGCTTGGGGACGAGGACCACGTTGGTCAGCCAGGCCGAAAATTGGACTTCTCTGATGTGTCCGACTTTTAACAACTTCTGAACTTCATCTCGAATGGCCTTATCTTGGTCAGGGGCAAAGTGCCTCCATTTCTACTTCACTGGACGGGCTCCTAGCGTCACATGCAGGTGGTGCGTGGCTAATGCCGGGGGAAGCCCTTTGATCTCTTCCGCGGCCCAGGCAAAGATGTCTTTGTGATTTTGCAGGCACTCTACTAGGCGACTTCTCAACTCCAGTGTGAGGTCGAGGGCGATGCGTGTACTTCCTCCTCCCTGTTGAGGGTGAATCTGCACCTCCTCACTCTCAACCTCCCTCCGCTCCTCCTTGGGCCCTCCATCTTCTCGCAGGTTGGCGAGGTCTTCCGGCGAGGCCACGTGCATAACCAGATCCTCCCCCGTGAGGGCGAGGGGTTGCTCCTCCGATCCTGCCATCGGTGCTCCTTCAGGTGCTTTGCTAACTTTCCCACAGACGACGCCAAATTTGTTCTGGAAGGAGTCGACGACGATGGCCAGTCACCGAGGTTCCGCCCACGTGGAAGTGGCTGCACTAGAGAGAAACTTAGGCTCCTGCGAAGTTAACACGAGCGTTAGGGGACACGCCGACAGGGGTCCGACGGAGTCCACTCCGACGCTCATGTCAGTTTATCGTTCGAGAAGTAAAGGTAGCAGGAAAGTATAGAGATATGTAGCGTTCAGAGAGCCTCTCCCTCTTACCGGAGGGATTGGACTACCTTTTATACCGGTGGTGACAGACTAGACGTGCCCCTTGATCGGCGCCACGTCTCCAGTACTTAAGCCATGTCCCCCTCCTCTTTCGGCGGTTACGAGATATCCTTTGAAACATTTTGCGCCATTATCCCGCTACTACTTGTTGCGCCATTTAAGGGTCGCAAAGACCTCTTCTGACAGGGATGCTTATCCGTACCAAAAAGGGGGGGTCGGCGTCTGAGGTCAGTTATTGCAGGAACTCCACCTCCCGAGGTGAGCTCGGGGTCTTCGGGTGCCTCAATTCCCAAGGTGCTCTTGGGGCCTACTCTCCCGGGGTGTTCCTGAGAGGGATCTTCCAGCCAGCCTTCCCAGGTGAATCGCCCGCGCTGAATCCAGGGGCCTGGGAAGGAGGGTTATCTCGACCCGGCATATTGCGTCCCACAGCTTCTTCATACCTCGTTCCGGCCACGGCTTATTCAACCCTGAGTTTGGCCGTGGCTGGGGCTCCGCCTCCCGAGTTGATCTCGGGGTCTTCCGGCCCGGGTGAGCGCAAACGCTGTCCATCCCACGATGCTCTCGGGGCCCGATCCCTCGGGGTGAGCCTGGGGGACCTTCTGGCCACCTCCCCGGGTGGGTCCCCTGAAGGAGATCCTGTGGCCCCGGCAGCAGAGTCTTCTGATTCGACGTGTCACGACCCGCAGCTTCTTCATCCCACGTGTCCGCCACGGGCTTAGTCAACCCTATCAATCTATAAATCCCCTAAATACACATTAGAAAGCACAATACGAGTCTTTGCAACATCAGAAACTCATAATATTGAAATTGTTGCAATCAAACTTTTCTAAGTGCATCAGTAAGTTTTCGTTAAAACTCATTGATGGACCTAGGATATTTGGATTTCTCAATACTTGTTATCACTAGGTAGCGTTGAGCTAGGAGAAGGTAAATATGATGTCAAAACCTAGTCCTAACCACTAGAAATGATCTTCTCCTATCGTGCCACTTTGCACGGAATAATGCATCATGCAGAGGTTGTAGCATATTTTGACTGTCTTTTTTTATCTCTCATCTTTATATCTTTATTTTTTTATTTTTATATCATGTTATCTATCTTACTTTTTTTATATTTATATTTTATTTTAATTTCTATTATATTTATTTCTTATATTTTTAATCTATAAACTCTATTGATTTATATTTTAGACTTTTTTTTATTCTTTAGTCTTTATGTATTCCAATATTTTATATTTATATCTGTATTTTTTTATCTCTTTATATATTTACTTTATCTTTTTCTCTTTTATATTTATTATTTTATACTTTATTCATATTATATATATTTTTACTTATATTATTGATTTTACTTTATTCTTTATTAATGTTCCGAAAGGAATCGTCGTCGATGATCGATCACCGGAGGTCGACCCACGTGGAAGTCCTTGTGGCGGGGAGGAATTCTTCGCCCTGCGAGGTCAACACGAGTATTAGGGGACACGCCGGAAGTTGTCCGACGGAGTCCACTCCGATGCTCAAGTCAGGATCTCGATGAAGAATGAAGGCAACTAGGAAAGAAAAAAAGACTAAGTAAGGACAGTAAGTAACCCCCTTACCGGTGGGGTTGAGATAACTTTTATACCGAGGGAGGTAGACTAGGCATGTTCCCTCGATCTGTACCACATCTCCGCGATTTGAGCCACGTTGCCCCCCCTCTTTTGGCGGTTACCAGATAGCTTTTGAAACGGTCTGCGCCGTTATTACGCTTCGACCTGTTGTGATTTTTAAGGGTCGTGACGACTCATAACAGGGATGCTTATCCGTAAGCCAGGAGGGGGGGTCAGTACTTGAGGTCGGTCGTCACCGGTGCTCCGCCTCCCGAGGTGATCTCGAGGTCTTCTAGCCTAGGTGAGCACGGGCGCTGCAAATCCCGAGGTGCTCTCAGGGCGCAACCCCTCGGGGTGATCCCAGGGGGTCTTCTAGCTGACCGTCCTGGGCGTGTCCCCCGAAGGGGGGTCCCAAGGCCCGGGTTGCTTCGATCCGATGTGCCACGCCACGCAGCTTCTTCATCCCCTAGGTTTACCCCGGGCTATTCAACCCTATCACAAGTCCCCCCTTCAAGTCTGATCAAAGGAAGTGTGGCTGACTGATCGAACTAGTATAAAGATAAAGAAGTTGAGCTCTCGCTAACCTCCGGCTTCCTTACTACTACTGTAGTAGTTATGCGAGGACCTAGGACTACAATCTTCATTCTGAGTTCCGAGAGATCCCCTTTTTTGGTTTCATCCTTTTTGAAAAGGCTATTCCAACTCTCGAAGTATTATAATGATGTCTGCCTCCTAGTTATAAAGGCGCATGACTCTTTTGTGAGGGTGACAAGGTACTCTCGCAAATGCTTTATTGCCACGTGTTCCAACGACCATCTCCACAAGCACTTACGGACGTACGCAGCCGCGGCTGGCTTGCAACTACCTGGGCACGGTGGTTTCTCACTTTCCACGTGTCTCTTCCCTATTGCGCCCAAGCAGGCGGCTGCCTGGGTATAAGAGGGGAAGATGCAGACGTTAAGCCCACTTCCGACTTGGCGGCTGTGTGCACTTCGTCTTCTTCTCTTGTAAAGCTTCCTTTGCGCGTGAGTAGTTTGTCTTTCTTTTGTCTTCTTTCTTACAAATCATGGAAGGCTATCGCGCAGAATGGTATGAGTCCACCTCCTCGAGAGTGAGGCTAGAGGCCTTACAGGCGACCATCGAGGCCTACGGCATCCCGGCCGAGATGGCGGTGGTCATCTCCAAAGTGGGCCAGATGCCCATGGAGCCCCCTGCAGGCATGTTGACCTTCTTCTTAGGGCAGATGGAGTTAGGGCTCTGTTTCCCTATCCCCCCCCCTTTTCACGAACATAACCTCCTATTATGGTATCCCCCTTCACCAGATAGCTCCCAATGCCTTCGCCCAGATGGGAGGGGTGTTGGGGCAATCTACAGTCCGGAGTGACCATGTGTTTTGATATTAGAGCAAAGGGTTTAAGTTAGGTTTACCCTTATGTTCTAATATGTGTATTGGAGTGTGCAGGTCTTGCAGGATACACATTAACTTAGCTGGACAGCTTCAGGTACGGTGAAGGGTGGCATGGAAGCAAGCCGAGGGCTTGTGTGCGCACCCGAGGGACCATGGATAGCAGGGACGATGAGCCGAAGGATGCGGACTTCGAGACATACATGAAGGATGACATGGAGGCAAGCTGAGGCTTGTGTGCGCATCTGAGGGACGAAGGCCAAAGACGAAGAGGGCGTGAAGGCAATAGTCGAGGCTGCTGGTGAAGAGTCAGTTGAGTCATGAAGGAACGAGAGCCGAGGGAAGAGGACTCCAAGGGCAAGCCGGGACGTGGACTTCAAAGGGCACACATGAAGGGTGGCATGGAGGCAAGCCAAGGGAAGCCTTGTGTGCGCATCCGAGGAACGATAGCCGGTGGAAGAAGACTTCAAGGGGCAAGCCAAGGGAGTGTACTTGAAGGCACACGTGAAGGAGGGTCTTCAGAGTGAGGAAGAGTGTTTGTATAAGCTGGGCAGTCGATTGGGAGAAAGACAGTTGACTGCCAGCAAGAACAGAAACTCACAAAATGTTTTCGACCTTGGACCAGTCGACTGCCCTAGGGGCAGTCGATTGGTAAACCCAAAAACTAGCCGTTGGCTAGCTAGTTGAGTGGGACCAGTCGACTGCCCTGGGAGCAGTCGACTAGTGGCGAGGGTTTCAGCTTAGAGTTCTATTTAAGAGAACTCGGTTTGGGCTGGGAGCTCTTGACGAAACAAGCTTGGTTAGTACTTATTAGTAGTCTTTTGTACTCAGAGGTGTGCTTGGGATTGTGGCCAGGTTTCTCCACCCACAAGGAGCTACACGAGTTAGCCGTAGGGCATCCGGGGAGTGATCCGCCGAAGGATAGAGGGATCGTCCACCTTACGGACTGTCGTGGAGTAGGAGCGTCAACTCCGAACCACGTAAATGGTAACACGTTAGCATTGTTTTGTTTGTGTTTGTTTATTCCGCTTGCGCTTGCTAACGTGTAGGTAGGAGAAATCGAAAATTTCTATTCACCCCCCCCTCTAGGAAGACGACAACGATCTAACAAGTGGTATCAGAGCGAAGGTCTGCTCTTGTTGGAATAACCTCCAAAGGAGCATAAGCTAGAGGAGAAGATGATGGAAGACAAGTTGGGGGATGATATCAACACTCCACCATCCTACGATCATGAAGACTTTGATTATTAGAAAACAAGGATGATGACTTGGCTTGGAATGGATTGGGAGTGTATGATGGTAATAGAAGAGCCCTTCGAAATTTCAAAGGAAAAGCACGGGAAGAAACTTATACCTAGATATTGGGATAAGGAGCAACAAGCACACTCTAGGACAAATAAGAAGGTAATTGATATATTAGTTAATATTTTACCTTACAATGTTTTGAGTGGTGTAGGTAAATATGAAAATGTATATAAGTAATGGAACAAGATGGGAGAATATCATGAAAACCCTACCCAAGCTCACATGGTGGAAGAGCCAAAGGAGATAAGCCTAATGGTCCAAGAAAAGGAAAAAGAAAAGGAATTATCAACCTCAACAAGTGAAGAGGTACAATTAAGTGAAAGATCATCCACCTCATCAAGAGAATAAAAAGATATGTCAACTTCAAGAATTGAGGGAGAGGAGAGACCCTCATCAATACCGGAGCAAGAAGAAGCTCCTACCTCCACCAAAGCAAGAACAAAAGACCACGTCATTTGCTTTGGGTGCAATGAAAAGGGACACTACAAGGACAAGTGTCCAAAGGGTATGAAAAAGGAGGTAAATCCTAAACCCATTTCAATTTCTTTTAAATCTAACATGAGTTGTAGGAATGGAGAAGCCCAAGAGAAAAAAAAGAAAATTAGATGCTTCACATGTGGAGAGCTAGGGCACTATCACACCAAATGTCCAAGAAAAGGAGAGCTCAAGAAGTTGGAGCATTTGAGAAAATGGGAGAAAGAGGAAAAGAAGAAAAGAAGCTCACATCAAGGGGGAGCTCCAAGGGTAAGGGAGGTAATCCCTAATTCTAAGCATGTTTCAAGTTTATCTATGTATGCTAGAAATATTAAAAAATGCTTGCTTGTGCATAATTTCGGATTTAAATATAATGATAGGAATAGAGTTGACAAAGTAGATCAAAACCCTAGAAAGGTCATGCATCATGATAAATCTAAGACCATTAGACCTAAGTATCAAGGCAAAAATCCTAAGAAGGGGAGACATATGCCTAGAAAGGTGAATAGGTCTAGGAATATCCAAGGCGGACATGTGGATTATAGGGTCAAAAGCCTAGAAAAGAAAAATTAAGCTTTGAGGGCAAGACTTGATAAATTGGAGAAAATCCTAGGAAGATTCGCGGTTGGATCTAAGAGTTTAGATATGATGTTGGGTGGTCTAAAACCCAACAATGATAGATCGGGGTTGGGATACCGGTCTAAGATCTCCAAGGCCAATGGAAAGAAGTATGCTAGGGTAATATATGATTATGGCAAGGAGAAGAAGTACAAAAATAGCAAGAGGGTGCCATTTAAAGGTAAAAAGAAGGACTTAACCAAAGACAAAGTGTCTAAAGTTAAGAAGGTTAGGTTTGTAGGCCAAGAATCACTAGAGGTACACCGGTGTGGCCTAGTGGTTGTTGAGTCACCTAGGGAGGTGGCTAAGGCTAAGAGCTCAAGGGGGAGCTCTATGAGTCTTTAGGATATATGATGAATGGATCTTAGGAGGGATGCTCCTAAAGGTCTAGATGGACCAAAAGGTGGTCCAAAAGAATTGGAGACAGACTTGAATTGTTGGGGTTTGGCACGGTGGTTTTGAGTTTCATGCGTGGAAATATGACATTAGGGTCATAAAGCATGAAAATTGGTTTTTGATGAATAAATACCATATAAATCAATGTTAGGGATGCATTGTGGTCTGGTATGAGCAGTGACATCAAGGGAAGACCAAAACTAGGACTTTAGGTCAAGGTTCAATTGAACTTTTTAGCTAGTTTTGGGTTTTGTGTCAAACTTGAGAATGGTGATAAATACATTTTTAAATGTATTTTTCCCAAGTAGGTATAGGTACCAAAAACTTCTCCACAAAATTTGGAAATTTTTGGAGGTTTGTAGAATTTCTGGCGCATTTCTGAATTTGGATTCAAAAAGTTGAAATTGGATTTTTCAGCGTGCCAGTCGACTGCCCCTGGGGGCAGTCGACTGATCTGGGTTGAATTGGGTTTCAGCATGTGGTAAGTGTCCAAATGATGCAAAATAAGTGTATGGGGGGGTTAGTACACGTTGTTTATGATCATTAGGGGTTAAAAGATTCAATAAGAAGGGAATTGTTGGAGTCTTTTTGATGTTAGGCAAAGGGGGAGAAGTATTGGGTTTAATTTGGGAATCCAAACATACCTTTGTAGGAAATCCTAAGTCTAGGGTGAACTTAGGTGAAGGGGGAGCATGGTTACTCCATTCTTGGCGTAAGGGAAACCTTGGAGAGGTTCTTAAAAAGCCTTTATAAGTCCAATATAAGGGGAACCTTGGAGGGGTTCTTAAAAAGCCTTTGTAAGTCCAATGTAGGGGGAGCCTTAGAGAGGTTCTTAAAAAGCCCGTTTTGGTAAAAGCCCTAACCTTTGGGAAGGTTAGATGTGGGATGCCTTGGGATAAGATCCATGATTGTTTGCATTGCATATGCATTAGCGGTGTAAGTCCAAGGTGGAGCCTTGGCAACGTAAGTCCAAATGGTTGTTTAGCATTGTTATTGCTATTTGTTTTCGCTAACTTAAACGTATTGCCAAACATCAAAAAGGGGGAGATTGTTGGGGCAATCTATGGTCCGGAGTGACCATGTGTTTTGATGTTTGGGCAAAGAGTTTAAGTTAGGTTTACCCTTGTGTTCTAATATATGTATTGGAGTGTGCAGGTCTTGCAAGATACACATTGACTTAGCTGGACGACTTCAGGTATAGTGAAGGGTGGCATGGAAGTAAGCCGTGGGTTGTGTGCGCACCCGAGGGACCATGGATAGCAGGGACGATGAGCCGAGGGACGCGGACTTTGAGGCATACGTGAAGGATGACATGGAGGCAAGCTGGAGGCTTATGTGTGCATCTGAGGGACAAAGGCCAATGTCGAAGAGGGCGTGAAGGCAACAGTTGAGGCTGCTGGTGAAGAGTCAGCTGAGTCATGAAGGGACGAGAGCTTAGGGAAGAGGACTCCAAGGACAAGCCAGGAAGTAGACTTCAAAGGGCACACGTGAAGGGTGGCATGGAGGCAAGCCAAGGGAAGGCTTGTGTGCGCATCCGAGGGACGATAGCCGGTGGAAGAAGACTTCAAGGGGCAAGCCAAGGGAGTGTACTTGAAGGCACACGTGAAGAAGGGTCTTCGGAGTAAGGAAGAGTGTTTGTATAAGCTGGGCAGTTGACTAGGAGAAAGGCAATCGACTGCCAACAAGAATAGAAACTCACATAATATTTTCGACCTGGACCAGTCGACTGTCCCAGGGGCAGTCGACTGGTAAACCCAAAAACTAGCCGTTGGCTAGCTAGTTGAGTGGGACCAGTCGACTGCCCTGGGAGCAGTCGACTGGTGGCAAGGGTTTCAGCTTAGAGTTATATTTAAGAGAACTCAGTTTGGGTTGGGAGTTCTTGACGAAACAAGCTTGGTTAGGGCTTGTTAGTAGTCTTTTGTACTCAGGTGTGCTTGGGATTGTGGCGAGGTTTCTCCACCCACAAGGAGCTACACGAGTTAGCTGGAGGGCATCCGGGGAGTGATCCGCCGAAGGATCGAGGGATTGTCCACCTTACGGACTGTCATGGAGTAGGAGCGTCATCTCCGAACCACGTAAACGATAACGTGTTAGCATTGTTTTGTTTATATTTGTTTATTCTGCTTACGCTTGCTAACGTGTAGGTAGGAGAAATCGAAAATTGCTATTCACCCCCCCCCCCCCTAGCAAGACAACAACTATCTAACAAGGGGTGTATATCATCTTCAAACTTTTTGATCTCTCTCTGACCCCTCATCTCTTTCATTCTTTCTTTGTCCCGATAGGGTCTAAAGGGGTCTTTAGTTTCGCAGCCCGACCAAGCCATAGGTTTTTAGGAGGGTTCCCTCCTCGCATATAGGATGAAAGGAGAAGTTCTTCTTCATTCGACTGTCGGCATTGCCCTTCAGTCCTCTGTGTTGGATAGAGGATTTGCTGATTCCTCCTTCATTAGAGGCGTTCCTTCAAGGCCCCGTGTGCCAGCATGCTAGAAAGGTGCTCTCCGGCATGGAATTCAGCGGCTCGGGGCTGATGCAGGATTAAAAACTTATGTACCGGGCGGGCCTCAGCCCTAAAGTGACGCGGATCAGCCCCACCCTTGATATGTTCGTCTTTTTCTTCAATGCCCACTAGTTCTGACTGATGTTCTTTTTTGTCTGGCTATTGTAGAGGAAATCATGTTCACCAAGGTGATGGGCAGGCTCATCAGATGGGAGGAGGCCAATAAGAAGGCATTGAATCCTCCCCCGGTCGCTCCGGACGCTCCTCCTACTCCCGCCGAGTCCTCTGAGGGGACTGCTGTCTCGTCCCGTGGGGTCGCTTCACCCAAGAGGGTCGAGGCCATTGTTACATCCCCGCAAGTTGTGAGCCGAGGGCCTTCCAATCAACAGGTTGACCCTACGGTGGATCTTTCCTCTGGGGTGGCTCTTCGCCGAAGACTGTTCGTCCAGAAGGGATTAGCGAGGGGACCTCCCCTCCTATTATTCCTTCAGCAGTCCGGTCTACTGGGTGGCAGAAGAGCGGCTCCCCAAGGGCTTGGGCCCTACACGGAAAAAGCTGCATTCTGGACGTTCCTCTCCTCTTCCCTCGGTGCCCGAGGAAGCGGCTCTACCTGCTGAGGTAGTAGCCTCTGTACCTGCTCCCCCGGTCCCTGCTCCGAAGATGGTCGTCCCAGCGCCTCCGTCCGGCTCCATTGATCCAACTACGTCTTCCAAGGGTAAGGAGGTGTTGCATACTCAATACCGGATGAGACTGGACCGACTAAGGAAGAAGTTGGATGTAGTGTTGGAGGCCTCCATACAATCCTTCCCCCCGGTGCAATTCAAGGAGGTTCTGGCCGAGGGGGTTGTGTCCGAGGGGACTTCTAGCTCTGAGGAAGATGATTCTGGCCCCTCCAATCTGCCACCTAAAGCCCTAACCATCTAGCGACTTCCTCCCCATCCGAGCTCGCCGCGACCTGAGGGGCGAGGGAGTACCTCTGGAGGGGCGGCCGTACGAGTTTCGGCGGGCCCACTAACCACTCTTCGGGAGACCCTCCTGAAGGTACAAATTACTGTTGCATTGGATATTCTCTTGCCCATTACCTGACCTCTTGGAGCAATGGCAGGCCGTTGAGGATTGTGTGACAGCCAGTTGGGGTCTGTATCCCTGGCTCCGGGTTGAAGCCTTGCTTCGTCGGGCATGGAGGGTGAAGGCTGCAGCTGACCACGAGCATCAGGCAGGATTGATGCAGGCGGGGGTCAACAGGGCTCTTCGAGAGAAGGTCGAGCACATGATGAACCTCTTGCAAGACAAGGAGCAGACTCTTCAAAATTCCCGGCACGGAGAACGTCTGGCGTCGGAGAGAGCTGTGAGTGTCACCAGGACCTGCTCCAGGTGGCGCGGGAGAGAGACCAGCTCCAGGAGAGAGAGAAGGAGTTGTTAGGCGACATCCGGCTCACAGTAGCCTCGGCTGAAAGACTGAACTTGCGTTGTCAGGATCAGGCACAACAGCTTAGTCAGAAGGAGTCTGATCTCCTAATGGCCACCGACCGCGCGTCCATCATGGAGGATGACCTGGTCCAAGCTCGGTTGGATGAGAGGACCACGTCGGAGAGGCTTAGAGAGGTCTTGGCCGAGCAGGCGGAGATGTTTGCCGAGATGGAGTGGCTGCGGGGTTCCTACGAGGCTGCTGAGGCCGAGCTCCTTACCCTTCAAGTTGCCAAAGCTTCTAGCTCTAACGAGGTCGAGGTAGGCTTCAAGGCGAAGTTTCAGGAGTTGGATGAGTTCCATACCATCGTAGCCGACCAGGTAATGCAGCGCCTACAGCAAGGCTTCCACGGGGCTATCGATAAGTTGAAGAAGGACCAACTCCTAACTCTCGATGCCGACCCGCGATTGTAAGTGTCATCCGAGCTAGGGAGGGGCCTTCTCCTAAGGGCCCGAGCTAGCGGAGTCCCATGTTCACCAGGGGGTCAGGCCCTATTGTAACAATTTTGAGTTAATGTGATCACTTTTACTATTCCTTGTGTATGTGCTTTTGCCCAATGTGTCTCACATCTTCGCTTTACGAGCTTAACGAATTGAAAGGTACTTGTTTGTTTCGAGGTTGATTCTGGGTGAACCCTTGACAATTCTACAGGTCGAAGCTCCATGAATGCATTCATGTCCATTGGGGGGGGTCCCCCTTGACATTTCCTTCTGGAGTGTGCGGGTGACTCCCGAACCGTTGCCTCCGCAATATTCGCAATCTTATTGAATGGACTCATAAAGAGTCCCGGGTTCCTAGGTGTGGCAGGGGCGCGTTAGTCGAAATGACGCTTCGGTGCCTTTTGCTGTTCTTGTGTCCTCCCTGCATTAACTGCACAGAGAGGCAGCCATCAATATAAATAGAGGGAGAAGGGTGCACCATCTCCTGCATCCCTTCTGTCTGCCTTTTTCCTTCTGGCATGATGCCCCCACTCTTCCCTTCACCCTCGTCGGTGTCCACAATGCCTAACCCTAGAGATACAGTAGTGTTCTTGACTGAAGGACCCCTCAAAGGTAGAGGCTTCTGTATCGTGACCCTCACCGGGGAGCATGGCAGAGATGATATCCAGGATCTCGCTGAAGATCCTGGAGGATGTGGGACTCCCGGGTTATATGAGGAGTTCAGAAAAAATCTTATGTGGTCCGCCAGGGAGCATGGAGGAGATGACTCATCCTACTGATCACCAAATCCTGGTCGTCCCGTGGCGGTGTACCCCACGCGCCATCTTCTTCTGAATCCTCATTTCCCCGAGTTTCATGCAGAGGAAGGTGTTTGTGGGATGCATTGTCACCAAGAGGGGAGGGGTTACAACCACTGGTTTTTCTCTCTCTTTCTTCTTTTCGTTGAAAATTTGCGGTTGTTGTTCCCTCTCCTCGGTTAAGGCAATTCTTCCTTGTGTCTTTACACGCTCCGGGGAAAAATTGCAGTCGTTGCTCCCCCTCTTCTGCCTTTCGAATGTTGTACTCGACCTCATCTTTGCGGAAGAAGGGGGTCTTAGAATGGGGTCGAGCTACCCATGTGTTACCTCAGGCGTCCTCATCCATCACTGACTACTCGGATGGAGTACCTAGAAGGTGGAAAATGATTCAAGGACCCTGTCGACGGGTTTTCGCGTACTGCGTATTTAGAAGGTGATTCCGAGCCTAGCGACCCTTCAAGAACGAAGCTGTGAAGGAGAAAGACCCAAGTAGAAGAGCACTTTCTCTCATCCAATTGTATCTTGATAATTTTCTGAGATGTTGATCTCCCTATATTTTTCATATAAATAAAGTAATATTTTTGTTACCCTGTGTATGTGTATGCCTGGATTATTCTTTTGAATGTTTTGCTTATGTTCCGCTGGTCGGTTGATAGCCCCGAAATACTAGATTAAATTGTCACGAATTGTGGGACCATCAGAATTTAAATGTGAATGAATGCTGGAAACCCTTTTACAATCAAAAGCATGAAAATGTAATATAGGGGCCACAGGTCGTATTTTTCTCGGGGACTAGTTGACGTTGTGTGATTAGTGCTTGTATTTATGTGTCATTTGTGTTTTTGGGTTTCAAACAAGTAATTGGGTTTTGATTTATAATTCAGAAATGAAATCGCAATGGAAAATCAAAGAACCTTAAATTAATGCACTAAATAAGAATTTGGCACTTAAGAACTCAACCTAATGGAAACTTACTCAAGCACTTACAAAATTTTCTTGGAAACTAATTTCTGAATTCTACAAAACAAAAGAAATGCTGAGAAATGAGGTAAAAGCAGTGATGGGAGTTTTCGAAAATAAACAAACCTAACACAATTACTAACATGCGAAATTAAGAAAATCCACAAACAACTTAACTCAATTAGCTACAATATTTTTGGAAACCAACCACTGCCAATAAAAATTCAGAATTGAGTGAATTCTAACTTATGAATTTCAAACACAATCTTAAGCTACAAAATAGGCTGAATTGCGGATGCAACTAGGTTCTTATCTATTGGCACGCAAGAGATAGCTCTTTGTGCCAAAAACTAACACAAAACTCGAAAATGATATCTTTTCAACTAAGAATTCTAAACTAATTGATTCAATTGAGAAACAGGGGCTATGAGGAAAGAACTAAGCAAATCTAAAGGAAGAAATTTGAGAGCCGAAAACAACAATTCAAGAAAACCAAATTCAGAAACTTAATTAGCAGGAATTTAAGATGCAGAATTAAGGATTAGCTATAGAATTTTTTTCCGCAATGGATCAAAGGCTAAACTAGCTAATGCAAAACAAATTCGAGTAACTAATCTAGATGCAATGAAACTGAAACTAGCAATCACTTGACAGGAACTAAGGAAATCGGGCTGAAATTTCTGATAAACAGCAAACTAACTTGGCACGCAACAATACAATTTGGCACGCTAGAAATAAAACTACAACTAACTGAAATTGAATCTAGTTGTCATCTAAACAAGCTCTTAAACTACTTAGCTCTAAGAATTAAAACCTAATGAACCAAACAATTCAGAATTACAACTAAGACCGCTGAAAACTAAAATTGCAGAAATAGAACAGTGCAGTAATCCATTACAGCTACAAACTTGAAATTGAAGACCTAAGCTACTCCTCAACCATTCTCCAACTCAAGAACTTCTTGGTCGTCAATCAAGAGTGAACTTCGGACCCGCAAGCTCAACAAATCAGTGAAGATACGTCTCTGCTACTGAAACAGATCAAATCCTGCTCAAACTGAAATTAGCTTCCGAATTCATCAAACTCGCTGTGGTGGCTTGCGATTTGGATTAGGGAATGACCAAAACCTTCCAGGGAACCCCTCTGGTCAGCTCGGATGCAGTGGAAATGGATCACAGCTGAGCTCGCTGAAATCGGATAGTGAAACTGCCGAGACCTCGCGCAGCTTCGCTATTGAGCAGAAATCAAATCTAAAACCTCGCTGAGATTCTCTTCACTAACCTAGCCCTTGCTTTGATGATGGATTGAGGGATCACGCCTTCGATTGGATGAAAAATGAAAGAAAACGATGAAGAAAATGAAGAACTCGACTGTTGCGGCGAAGACGCGATGGAGGAAGAAGCTGCGGCATTTTGATTAAATATAACCAATGGACGGTCCAGATTGATCCACTTCAATCCAACGGCTATCTTGCTCTGATTTGAGCCAAACTTTGATGATGATGATCTGGGGTCAGGATCTGCCTTGTGGTAGCTCGGATCCTCCAGATTGCAACGGATGGTCCAGATCAACTTAATCTTTGAATGGACGATCTAGAGCCCTCCAAGCTTGATCCAACGGTTGATTGAGCTCTGATTGGATGAAACCTTCAGATCTTGATCAGGGTGCTTGATCAACCCTAGCCCTAGCTCGGATTGCTTCAGATGATCCCGGATGGCTCAGATCTAGCCGCTCTTGAATCGGACGGCCCGGATTAATCGTAATCTTGATAATTCGATCCGGTTCACTTCCGACTCAAGTTTGACCCAATATGCCCTAGGTCCAGGAACCTTTGATGCCTACAAAAATAGATCAAGAATTTAGTGGCCAAATAATCCAATTTTATGTAAATTTGCAATTAAGTCCAAAACAAGAGTAAGTTCTAAAACCTAGGGCAATTCACAATCAAGCAATAAAAACATAGGTCAAACATGGATTTTAGCAGCTCAAATAATCAATAATATAGTATTTATCAACTCCCCCACACTTGAGCTTGAGCGTCTCGCGAAAACAGTAAATATGTATCCCCTAGATTTACTTAAGCATAATTAGAAGCAAATGAAAAGAAATTACCTAAGGTTGTCAATCCTCATAAATCTAAGCCCTATGGATTAGTATCTTGTCCTTAAATCAACAACTTAGCCTTTTCATCCATCATGAGTCATTGAGATGAATCTAACTCATAGCCTTTCAAGGAAAATTTTGGTGGCTCTCTCCTTAAGTTCTAACTTGATGATGGAAGTGGAGCTCACTCAAACACACATGCTTCTTGCATTTCCATAGGCTTGCTTATTATCTACTCTCCACCATTAATCATGATTAGGATTCACATCTACAAAAACAAATGAAAAGCATAGAATATGGTGAAAAATGGGACAAAAGCCAAGAAAAATGGAAAAATAGATAAAGTGGAAGACTTGAGTGCTTGGGGATATTTTTGATGCTCTTTGCTCTCCATGCAGTCCCCTAATGATCTCAAAAGTGTTGTGAAGTCAAACTTGAATAGATTCCTTTTATTTGGATGAAAAATCCTTCCTTGATTTCCTTGTGCCAAGTTTCCCTATTGCGTGCCAACTTGATTTTGCTTTTCTTTTCTCATTCTTCTTTTTCTTCCTTCTTTCTTTCTAGTAAATTCAGAGTGTAGTGATGCAAGGCTTGGATTTGGATGAGATCAATCCCATTTTCTTCATGTTGCCGAAATTCTAATTTTGTGCCAACTCTATCTTTGCTCTCTTCTTTTTTTTTCTGCTCTTTAAGCTTCTCATGTGCTATTGGAGCTCTGCGGTATTGAATTTGCATTCTAGAACTTGAAACATTAAATGACAATTAGGAAGTTAGATGCTCCAAATGTAATCTCCACTAACCATCTCTTACAATCTCCTTTTTGACACACTCTTCTTAAGTTGGCACACTTCCTTAAAATTTTTTTCTTTTCCTTCTGTTTTAAGTCTAGCATCCAAATTACTTTCTTGTTCTAATAGGCTGGGATGTGCTTACAATTTGTGATACCTTCACACACTTCAATTCGTGATTCACAGCCCCTTGAAAAATCAAATTCACTTCCAATTGATACCAAACTGCTTGCATGGAAATATGCCAATCTGATTTCCTTTCTTTTCCAAACTGTTTTCTCAGCTTCTAATGCAGGAATTGACAACAGCTCCATCAAGAATTCGTCCATAGTTCAGCCATGTTTACAGCCCTTCTGCTTTTCAGAATTTCGAATGGTTGTACCTTGCAATTCATCCTTGGCAATTACAGAGTTTTTCTTTGGCAAAACATTTCTTCTTCATCAAGTTCACAGACATTTCCTTCAGATTCTCAGCTTATATTCCACTCAATTCAGCTCGAAACAATTGGCATCACATAGTTCTTGCATCAAATGGTAGTGAAAACCTTAAGTGTTCCACTAAACAATTCAATTCAGCTCAGAAATCGAATTCAGCCAAGCCACTCCTTCCATTCTCTGATTTCTTCAGGCATTTAGCATCAAGTGGCTCTTCTTTTATCCGAAATTGAATGTGCACCTTCAACTTCAGATACAATGATTCTTCCAATGGAATGCAGTTCAGTTTTTGAGCAGTTCCAGAATTTTCCTTTTCTCAGCTTTTGATCAATCTTCAATCAGCTTCATCAGATTATACAGCTGCAGTCCAGCTTGTTTTCAGCTTCCAACACTCGGCAGCAACAATGGCAACTCAGATTTCTTCAATTGTTAGCAAACCTTGCATTTGTTTCCATTCCTAACAGTTGAATTCCATATATTTTTTTTTCCACGCAGCTGCAATTATGTGCCATTTAAGACCTTGGCACAGCTTTCTTTTTTTTTTCTTGATTTCTGATCTGCTCAGCTGCATTCGAACTTCTATTCAAATTATCTTCAGCTGAGTTCAGCTTGTAGCAACATGTTACTGGTTTCCTGAGCAAGGTACAGCTGCAATCCAGATTTTCTCACAATGTTCTGATTTTTCATCCAATTTCCTTCACTTGAAATCTGCTTCCAACTAGATTTTTCATTTCTTTCCTGACCTAGAAATCTTCCAATAGAAAGGCTGCTGCAATTATGTGTCATTTAGACAAGAGCTTTTACCCGAAACTTGGCATATCCTTCACTTTTGACACAATTTGTGCCTTGAATTCAGATCTGTCCTGGCTTAGAAATTCAACAACAGCTCCCAACAAATTTTTCAGTTCTTGGCAGCTTACCTTGCGTTCAACAGTTTGGACTTCGGCCATGGCACAATTGTCTTCAAGTCGATACACTAATTTTTGCTCAGACTCTTCTTCCTTCTTTCGAAATGATCACAGAATTTTTCCTTTTTGGCAAGGCACAGATTTTCAGATTTTTCCATTGCTTGCCACTTGAATCCTCAAAACATGATAAGGAAACTAGCTCTCCAATTGCTTCCATCTCTCTTGCTCATTCTTGGCACCAAACTCACTCAATTTGGCACATGAAAATGCAGAAAAAAATTTTCGTTGGCATGAATTGCCTCTTTTGATACAAATTGATTCCAAATCACTAATCACTCCCCCACACTTAATTCTTTGTCCGTCTCGGGCAAAGTAGCATCAAGAAAAAACATCCCAAGCAAACAAATCCATAGAAAAATTAGGGTTAAGATTAGAATAAGGAAAGTAAATAGAAAGACATGATTTTGCCAAAATTGATTGGAAAGGTAAACAAATGATTAGTCTCATAGATGTGATCCAATCAATGAAATATGGTTTTGAAAGAACCTAGGCAAGTTCTAGAGCACAATAACATGTAGTGTCACAAAATAAGGCTAATCTCACTAGGTAAAAATAATCCATCTCAAATCCTCAATTAAGAATCTAAAGCAAAATCGTACTCAAGCATCCAAGATTTCATCCATGAACTCAAACCCTAAGTTTTGACAACCAAATTTAATTATTTTCAAAGAGATTCTAAAATGACATGAAGTAACCTAGAGGGATACATTTATTCCTAATCATGCAAGAAAAAGTGCCAAAAAAATAACATGGTATTTACAATGACTCCTATGCATTCTACTCTACTCATGCATTTATTAGCAAGGACTCATTTAAAAGAAAATTCTAGAAGTCATAACAGTGAAAAATGCAATAAAAGAAAATATAAGAAAGAACAATCTCCCCTTTATTTCTGGTGGACGGAGTCTATCAAGCAGTAGCCTCCATCGTGGTAGTGGAGGTGTCTGGGTGGCTGGGAGAATTAGGACTCCCCCACACTTGAACTTCACAAAAAATTTCTCTGGTGGCCTAAGGCGATTCAGGTTCAAAATCCATTGAAGGAATGGAGGGCTATGGATTAAAGTAAGATCTTCTCCTCCTTCTTGATGCCTTTCAGAAGTCCTTCCAGGAGGTTGAAGTCTGTTCAATTGGAGCTCCCACTCCTGAAGTCTTCTAGACCCTGCAAAACAATGTAATACCTCTCTCAAGCATGCAGGGTCAGAAAGAAATAAAATAATATCAGTCTCTGCATGAAATGAATCCAAAGCTGCATCATATCCAATTAAATCAATTTGTGGTTCCTCAATAAATTTTTCACAATTATTTCCTACAAAATTTGCATCCTGAAGCTCATCACAAATAATAAAATCAATTTCTGGCACATCAATAGAAAGTTCGCAATTATTTTCTATCCAGGATGTATTAAGCAATGTGTCACAGCCAATGAAATCAATTTTAGGTGCCTCAATGAATTTTGCACAATTATTTTCAGCATAAGATATATCAAGAGACTCACTACAATAATTAACATCAAGTCTAGGCACCTCTAAAAATTTTTCACATTCAGCATTTTCATGATATGTATTACAACATGCTTTAAATTCAACAAATTCAACACTAGGTACCTCTAAGGATTTTTCACAATCAAATTCTACAAGAGATGCATCCCTAAGTATATCACAAATAATAAGATCAATTTGAGGTACCTCTATGCAATTTTCAGAAAAATTTGGAGGAGTATTTACCTGATCGTGCTGAAAAATACCTGGAGGTTCTACAAGAGTAGATGTATCCGTGTTCTCCTTCTGGTCAAATAATTGCTCCTCTTCAGCCTCAAGCTCTGGTAGACACTCAACTAAAGTAGGTGATCCTTGGGTTTTTGCTTCCACCATGCAAGTCCCTACACTTTCTGGTAATTGTGGTGGTCCCTGGGGCTTAGTGCAATCCCCTACACCTATGGAATCATCTCCCATGCATGTTTCCTCAACCATTCCTGTATCAACCAAATTAGAAAAATTAGGACCTTCAATAATACTATAATCACAAAATAAAAGATGAGAATGGTCCCGTGAAATAGGAATGGGTGATTCTTGGGGCTCTGTGCAATCCCCTACACTCTCAATCCTATCATCTGAATTTTCTGATGTATCAATCACTGTAGGTGGTCCCTGGGGCTCTGTGCAATCCCCTACACCTATAGATTCATCTGACTGTCCTGATCCAATGCTTCTTCCGATGTTTTGAAGCCTTTGTTGCTCTTGTTGTTGATATAGTAGAACTTGTTGAAACATCTCCTCCAACCTTTGTTGTTGCATAATTTGTTGAAACATTTCCTCGACCTTCTGTTGGGGCACATTTCCTGCACTAGAACTCCCATAGCCTCCTTGGTTAGCATAGCTCCTTGACTGACCTTGAAATGATGAAGTAGTCGGCTGAAATGGTTGCTCAAAATTTTGGAATGGTGGCTGCCCATGCTGAATTTGTTGGAAATTTGGTGACGAGGATTGAGAATTCTGATTTTGAAACCCTTGATTGTAGGACTGTGAAATCTGATTATAGGGCTGGAAAGGCTGAAAATTTTGTTGATTTTGAGTTTGGAAAGCTGGAAATGATTGAAAACCTTGCTGCCCTTGATGATATGGCTGGAATTGAGGTTCGAATTGCTGAAATGTAGGCTGGAAATTCGGATTAGAAGGCTGAAATTGCTGAAATGGTTGCTCAAAATTCTGGAATGGTGGCTGCCCATGCCGAATTTGTTGGAAATTTGGTTGACTTGGCTGCTGAAATTGGAAGGGCTGACTTGGCTGACAATTAAGCTGAAAAAACTGATTTGATTGTTGAAAATTCGCACAGGAATGTTGGAAATCTTGATTTGGTTGCTGATATTGTTGGAATTGTTGACACGACTGCTGGTAAGTAGTTGAGAACATTCTTAACTGGCAGTCCTGTCACAAAACAAACAAGAAAAATGGCAGTACCCGTATACAAAAGATAAAACAAAATAAAATAAAACCCAATGATATGTCAAAAAGCATACAAGCAAAAATCAAACAAATCAACTAGTTACTTCCCCGGCAACGGCGCCAAAAATTTGATAGCCCCGAAATACTAGATTAAATTGTCACGAATTGTGGGACCATCAGAATTTAAATGTGAATGAATGCTGGAAACCCTTTTACAATCAAAAGTATGAAAATGTAATATAGGGGCCACAGGTCGTATTTTTCTCGGGGACTAGTTGACGTTGTGTGATTAGTGCTTGTATTTATGTGTCATTTGTGTTTTTGGGTTTCAAACAAGTAATTGGGTTTTGATTTATAATTCAGAAATGAAATCGCAATGGAAAATCAAAGAACCTTAAATTAATGCACTAAACAAGAATTTGGCACTTAAGAACTCAACCTAATGGAAACTTACTCAAGCACTTACAAAATTTTCTTGGAAACTAATTTCTGAATTCTACAAAACAAAAGAAATGCTGAGAAATGAGGTAAAAGCAGTGATGGGAGTTTTCGAAAATAAACAAACCTAACACAATTACTAACATGCGAAATTAAGAAAATCCACAAACAACTTAACTCAATTAGCTACAATATTTTTGGAAACCAACCACTGCCAATAAAAATTCAGAATTGAGTGAATTCTAACTTATGAATTTCAAACACAATCTTAAGCTACAAAACAGGCTGAATTGCGGATGCAACTAGGTTCTTATCTATTGGCACGCAAGAGATAGCTCTTTGTGCCAAAAACTAACACAAAACTCGAAAATGATATCTTTTCAACTAAGAATTCTAAACTAATTGATTCAATTGAGAAACAGGGGCTATGAGGAAAGAACTAAGCAAATCTAAAGGAAGAAATTTGAGAGCCGAAAACAGCAATTCAAGAAAACCAAATTCAGAAACTTAATTAGCAGGAATTTAAGATGCAGAATTAAGGATTAGCTATAGAATTTTTTTCCGCAATGGATCAAAGGCTAAACTAGCTAATGCAAAACGAATTCGAGTAACTAATCTAGATGCAATGAAACTGAAACTAGCAATCACTTGACAGGAACTAAGGAAATCGGGCTGAAATTTCTGATAAACAGCAAACTAACTTGGCACGCAACAATACAATTTGGCACGCTAGAAATAAAACTACAACTAACTGAAATTGAATCTAGTTGTCATCTAAACAAGCTCTTAAACTACTTAGCTCTAAGAATTAAAAACCTAATGAAACCAAACAATTCAGAATTATAACTAAGACCGCTGAAAACTAAAATTGCAGAAACAGAACAGTGCAGTAATCCATTACAGCTACAGAACTTGGAAATTGAAGACCTAAGCTACTCCTCAACCATTCTCCAACTCAAGAACTTCTTGGTCGTCAATCAAGAGTGAACTTCGGACCCGCAAGCTCAACAAATCAGTGAAGATACGTCTCTGCTACTGAAACAGATCAAATCCTGCTCAAACTGAAATTAGCTTCC
This sequence comes from Boesenbergia rotunda, assembly GCA_024364735.1. Lineage (NCBI taxonomy): Eukaryota > Viridiplantae > Streptophyta > Magnoliopsida > Zingiberales > Zingiberaceae > Boesenbergia > Boesenbergia rotunda. The sequence continues at coordinate 73,271 of JAGFNQ010009995.1, forward strand.
GAATTCATCAAACTCGCTGTGGTGGCTTGCGATTTGGATTAGGGAATGACCAAAACCTTCTAGGGAACCCCTCTGGTCAACTCGGATGCAGTGGAAATGGATCACAGCTGAGCTCGCTGAAATCGGATAGTGAAACTGCCGAGACCTCGCGCAGCTTCGCTATTGAGCAGAAATCAAATCTAAAACCTCGCTGAGATTCTCTTCACTAACCTAGCCCTTGCTTTGATGATGGATTGAGGGATTACGCCTTCGATTGGATGAAAAAAATGGAAGAAAACGAAGAAGACTGATGAACTCTACTGTTGCGGCGAAGACGCGATGGAGGAAGAAACTGCGGCAATTTTGATTAAATAGGAACCAATGGACGGTCCAGATTGATCCACTTCAATCCAACGGCTGATCTTGCTCTGATTTGAGCCAAACTTTGATGATGATGATCTGGGGTCAGGATCTGCCTTGTGGTAGCTCGGATCCTCCAGATTTGCAACGGATGGTCCAGATCAAGCTAATCTTTGAATGGATGATCTAGAGCCCTCCAAGCTTGATCCAACGGTTGATTGAGCTCTGATTGGATGAAACCTTCAGATCTTGATCAGGGTGCTTGATCAACCCTAGCCCTAGCTCGGATTGCTTCAGATGATCCCGGATGGCTCAGATCTAGCCGCTCTTGAATCGGACGGCCCAGATTAAATCATAATCTTGATAATTCGATCCGGGTCACTTCCGACTCAAGTTTGACCCAATATGCCCTAGGTCCAGGAATCTTTGATGCCTACAAAAATAGATCAAGAATTTAGTGGCCAAATAATCCAATTTTATGCAAATTTGCAATTAAGTCCAAAACAAGAGTAAGTTCTAAAACCTAGGGTAAAATCACAATCAAGCCATAAAAACATAGGTCAAACATGGATTTTAGCAGCTCAAATAATCAATAAAATAGTATTTATCATCGGGCATGCTACTTTACCATTGCTTCTGTAGCGCCCACCTATCCCGGCCGCTCGGGAGATTATGAGGCACCCTGGTTTGCATCCTTGGTGGGGAGTTTGGAACAACCGAGACCAAGTCTATGTACCCCGGGCATTAGATGTACCGCGAGGTATTAGAGTTTTGGTTATCTGGTCAGGCGCGTATGTCCCAGACCAAGCCTAAGTACCCCGGGCATCAGCTGTACCGCGAGGTATCAGGGTTTTAGGTATTTGGTCGGGCGCGTATGCTCCAGACCAAGCCTACGTACCCCAGGCATCGGCTGCAACACGAGGTATTAGGGTTTTGGATACTTGGTCGGGCACGTATGTCCCGGACCAAGCCTAGGTATCTCAGGCATCAGCTGCCCCGCGAGGTATTAGGGTTTTGGATACTTGGTCGGGTGCGTATGTCTCGGACCAAGCTTAAGTACCCCGGACATCGGTTGCACCATGAGGTATTAGGGTTTTGGATACTTGGTCGGGTGTGTATATCCCAGACCAAGCCTAAGTACCCCGGGCAACGGCTGCACCATGAGGTATTAGGGTTTTGAATACTTGATCGGGCGTGTATGTCCCAAACCAAGCCTAAGTACCCCGGGCATTGACTGCACCGCGAGGTATTAGGGTTTTGGATACTTGGTCGGGCGCGTATGTCCCGGACTAAGCCTAAGTACCCCGGGCATCGGCTGCACCACGAGATATTAGGGTTTTGGATACTTGGTCGGGCGCGTATGTCCCGGACCAAGCCTAAGTACCCCGGGCATCGGCTGCACCGCGAGATATTAGGGTTTTGGATAGTCGGTCGGGCACGTATGTCCCAGACCAAGCCTAAGTACCCCAGGCATTGGCTGCACCACGAGGTATTAGGGTTTTGGATACTTGTTTGGGCGTGTATGTCCCAGACCAAGCCTAAGTAACCTGGGCATCGACTGCACCGCGAGATATTAGGGTTTTTGGATACTTGGTCGGGCGCGTATGTCCCGGACCAAGCGTAAGTACCCCGGGCATCGGCTGCACCGCGAGGTATTAGGGTTTTGAATAGTCGGTCGGGCGCATATGTCCCAGACCAAGCTTAAGTACCCCGGGTATCGGCTGCACCATGAGGTATTAGGGTTTTGGATACTTGTTTGGGCGCGTATGTCCCAGACCAAGCCTAAGTACCCTGGGCATCGACTGCACCGCGAGGTATTAGGGTTTTGGATACTTGATCGAGCGCGTATGTCCCAGACAAAGCCTAAGTACCCCGAGCATCGGCTGCACCGCGAGGTATTAGGGTTTTCAATTCCTCGGTAGTGCGTTGTTATTTTAGGGGAAAGCATCTCTCTTTATTACTTGATTTTTCTGTGAGGGCATAAAGATACATAGACAGACACTCTAAATAAAATGCAAATCTTACCGAAACCAGAAGGGTCCGAGACCGCTGCCAAGCCAAGACCTCCCGAGTTTATTCCCTTCTCCTACAGCTAGTCGTCCAAGCCTCTCGGGTTCTTCTGAGACTCTGTTCTGATCTCTCCGCTGTAGCACCGCCGAGACACTAGCTGGTCTCCTCGGACTTCTACCACCCGGTCGCCTACCGTGAACTTTATCTTCTGGTGGTAAATAGAGACCACCGCCTAGAATGTGTGAGCGCAGGGCGGCCCAGGATGGCATTGTAGGAGGAGGGTGCATCCACGATCAAGAAAGGAGTCCTCCGGGTTCTTTCGAGCCTGTCGCTGCCCAACAAGAGTGACAAGATGATTTGCCCTACCGGCTGTACTCGATACCCCGTGAAACCAAATAGTGGGGTCGAGACCGAGAGCAGTTCATCCTCGTCTATCTGCATCTGTTCCCAAGCCGCCTTGTACAGGATGTTCATGGAACTCCCCGTATCTACGAGGATGCGCTTCACCTCATAGTTGGCAATACGAGCTACGATCACTAAGCCGTCCTCATGGGGAGCTTCCACTTCTTCGAGGTCGGATGACCCAAAAGAGATTGTAGGGCCTGGCTCCTGGCTTCGGCTTGTCCCGATGGAGTAGTTTTCCAATCACCATGTAAGACTTCCTTGCCCGGTTGGAGTCCCCTCCAGTAGGTCCTCCGGAGATGACTCCCACATAGCCCAAGGGCGGACCACGCATGGGGGTTTTGCCCTTTTGAGGAACTCTCTCTAAGGAGAGGGATCTTCAGGGTGTGGGCCCCGACTCCTACCTCGCGATCGTGATCGAGACCGAGGCCAGGCCTCATTTTCCCCGGCACGCTGTCGCCGAGGAGAAAAACTTCGTCTTGGCGACCTTCTGTGATACCCTGACTTATTCCTCTTTCTCCGCGGTTTAGTGTCTGCCTCTTCGCCAAACTTTTTCTTCAAGGCGTGGCACTCCCCAGTGGAATGTGTCGAGCTGCCATGGTAACTATAGTACCTTGGTGATGGCTCCAGTTGCTTGGTGTCTATCGTCTCAACCAGCCAACGTCTACCATCCCACTGGTCCTTCCCAGGGTGAAGGTCTTTTCCCCGAGCTGGTGTCGGAGGCTCCCTCCTGTCTGATCGGGGAGCCACCGGAGGGGGCTCCGACTGGATCCTTGCGACGAGCATACTGTACTTCCTCCACATTGACATGCTTGACGCAGCGTCCCAGTAAATCATCGAAACTGGCGGGGGGCTTCCTTACCAAGGATTGGAAGAAGTCTCCTTCAGCGAGCCCTTGGGTGCAGGCACTGACGAGTATCTCTGATGTTGCGCTGGGCACGTCTTGCGCCACCAGGTTGAACCTCTGGATGTACTCCTTAAGTGGTTCCTTAGGCTTCTGCTTGAGGGTGAATAGATTAAGTTTCATCTTCTGGTAGCGACGGTTGCTCGCGAAATGGTAAAGGAAGGTTGTCCTGAACTTCATGAAGGAGTTGATGGAACCTTGTGGTAGCCTCTAGAACCACCGTTGAGCTGCTCCGGACAGGGTGTTTAAGAACACCCGACACTTCACACCGTCTGTATACTGGTGCAGGAGTGCAGCATTCTCGAATTTGCAGACATGATCTTCTGGATCCATCTTCCCATCATAATCGGTGATCCCCGGCCCGCAGAACAGCTTTGGCATGGGGTCCTCGACAATCTCGGACGAGAAAGGTCTGGAGGGAACCTTATGGGAAGTCTTGGGTCCATCCCTTTTCCCCTGTCCCTCTTCGTGCCTTTGGGCGTTGGAGGCCACCGAGTGGGTCTTCTCAATGTCTCCGGGAGATTCTCTCTGGAGGCCCGGGGCTGCTCCGTCCTGTCGGCCCACCGGGGTGACGGATCTCCATGAATACGAGACGGAGACTCTAGGGATCTCCTCCCTCGCGAGATCCCCTTATTGCGGGGCAGCCTGCTCGACTTGGTGTTGCTCCAGCGCCTCTTTAATGGCGTTGGCTACTAGGCGATCGAGTTCTTCTCTTGTAAGGACCAGTGATTGTCCCTCCGGCCCTATCATCGGTGCTCCTTCGGGTGCTTTGCTAGTTTCCCACAGACAGCGCCAAATTTGTTCCGAAAGGAATCGTCGTCGATGGTCGGTCACCAAGGTCAGCCCACGTGGAAGTCCTTGTGGCGGGGAGGAACTCTTCGGCCTGCGAGGTCAACACGAGCGTTAGGGGACATGCCAGAAGTTGTCCGATGGAGTTCACTCCGACGCTCAAGTCAGAATCTCGATGGAGAATGAAGGCAACTAGGAAGGAAAAAAGTACTAAGTAAGGACAATGCGTAACCCCCTTACCAGAGGGGTTGAGCTACCTTTTATACCGAGGGAGGTAGACTAGGCATGTTCCCTCGATATGTGTCACGTCTCCGTGATCTGAGCCACGTTGCCCCCCTCTTTCGGCGGTTACCGGATAGCTTTTGAAACGGTCTACGCCGTTATTATACTTCGACCTATTGCGATGTTTAAGGGTCGTAACGACTCCTTATAACGGGGATACTTATCCGTAAGCCAGGAGGGGGTCAGTACTTGAGGTCGGTCGTCATTGGTGCTCTGTGTCCCGAGGTGATCTCGAGGTCTTCTGGCCCGAGAGAGCGCGGGCGCTGCAAATCTCGAGGTGCTCTTAGGGCCCAACCCCTCGAGGTGATCCCAGGGGGTCTTCTAGCTGACCGTCCCAAGCGTGTCCCCCGAAGGGGGGTCCCGAGGCTCGGGTCGCTTCGATCCGATGTGCCGCGCCACGCAGCTTCTTCATCCCCGGGCTTGCCCCGAGCTATTCAACCCTATCAATTAATATTATATCTTTATTTAAATGTCTATTTTTTATATTTTTTTATATTTATTTTACTTTACTTTTTTTAATTTTATATATGAAGCTAGTGTCTAACATAGCTTCAGATCTTGAAAAAATTAACAGAGGTTCTGATTTATCAAAACTATTATATTTTATATATCTTTTCTTAATTTTATTTTATTTATATTATTTTATATTTTATATTTTCACGCCCAAAGAGAATCCTTGAAATCAAAATATTTCAGTCTCAAAAATGGTCTGGGTCTGAAACAAGGGAAGATATATAAAATATAAATAAAGGAATAGAGTTCATAAAATTGTATATGTTATAAATATATAAAATAGTTATTAAAATAAAATTTATATGTATAAATTAAGATAGATTAGATATCATCGAAAAAATTATTAAAAATCAATTGGATTTTGTTTCAGGACCAAAGAGAGTCTGAAATGAAATATTTCAGGCCCTGACCCTCTTTGGTACTGAAATACTTTTATTTTAGGTTTCTTCTTTAGGAGTGAAAATCACACTAAAAAAGGAAGTTAAAATATCTAATCATATTTAGTGTGAAAAAAAAATTTAAAATGAAGACTAGATTTTACAAGATAGGATTATTAGATTTCTCACGAGTTCAGTGTTCGAATATCTAATCGTGTCACATGTCCACAAACTATGATGAATTACCTTTTTTTGAGAGTCGGTAGGAACACATTTATGCCTGGAGGTACATATACAGAAATCTAATGACAGTAATTCCTGGATGTGTATACATGGAAATAATGTCTAAGATAAATATATCGTTTCAGTAGTTTCTTAATGTCATATGGTAATTCCTTGATGCATCACATTTGTATTTTCTCAGTCCATATTTCTAACAAAATCTAATGACAACTTAAAGTGGTAACTTTGTTGAACAACTAAGATAACATCTATAACATCTCTTTAATCTACCATAAATTTTTACTCTATAGCATCTATAACATCTATAACATCTCTTTATTTTACTTTTTTTTTTAATTTTATATCTAAAGCTAGTATCTAATCTAACTTTAGATCTTGAAAAAACTAACAGATAATTGATATATCAAAATTATTATATTATATATATATATATATATTTTATTTTGTTTATATTATTTTATATTTTATATTTTCACTTCTAAAGAGGGTTCTTAAAATAAAATATTTCAGTTTCAAAGAGACCTGAAATAAAAATTTAAGATCCTCTTTGGACCTGAAATGAAATCCAATTGATTTTTAATAATTTTTTTTAATGATATCTAATCTATCTTAATTTACACATATAAATTTTATTTTAATTTCTATTTTATATATTTATAATATGTATAATTTTACAAACTCTATTTTTATATTTTATATATCTTTCCTTATTTTATTTTGATGATATTTTTCGATATTTTATATTTTCTATTTATATCCTTATTTCAGGTAAAAAAATACTTGAAATAAATTCATTTCGAGTCAAAAGGGGTCTTAATAATTATTTATAAGATAATCTTTTAATTATTTTTTAATCTTTACACAATCACAATAAAATAGTAAAAGCTTCGGGAGGGGTCGAGTTACAAGATAGGAAGAGATATATAGGATAAGAGAAAATAAAAATATTTCTATTCGAACCATAGTTTATTATTTTAAAATTAAATTATAAAAATATGAAAAAGATGATTTAGATATTTCAAAATGTGAAAATTAATTATTGACGGGAGGAATATAAAAAGAATAAGCTAATTTTTTTATATCTCCTTTGATAAAGGACAATTCATAAGTTTTTTTTTTTTTTTGATAAATATAATTTTTTATGTACGTCTTTTTAATAAAATACTGAAAAAATTATATATATATATATATATATATATATATATATATATATATATATATATTGTGTGCTAATTTTCCAACAATTCAGCTATTAAATGGTCTAAATCAAGTACGAACCTATCGCCAGCCTGTCTCTCGTTGTCCTCCTTTAACGCTCTTCCATTCCATTCTCTTTTAACCCTCTCGCTCTCTGATGCTCTATCGTGACGAAGAAGACGACGGTTACATGGACCGGTGCCCCTTCGTCCGGGTCATCGTCGGCAACCTGGCGCTGAGGGTTCTTGTGCCGCCGGCGCCCCCTGCCTCCGCCTGCTTCGCACAGATCAGTCTCGGCAAGTTCCCTCACCAGATTGCCGACGTTCCTATCCTCGCTTCTGGCGAAACCTCCATCGCAGACAACTCGGTTCCCGTCGCCGCCCGTTTCCACCTATCCAAGGATGATCTTGACCGAATCGCTGGAAAGTCGTCGCTTTTCGCCTCCTCCGCCAGCCGCGCCAAGCTCAAGGTCTCCATCTACACCGGCGCGCAAGGGAGTTCCTTACGGTGGAGCCCTGGGAATCTCGTCGGAAAGTTCAGGATGCGGCTAGATTTGAAGGGTATCGCAAAGGACGGCGGGGCGAGCGGGGCGATGGAGTTCCACAGCGGGTGGGTCGCCATTGGTAAGAAGAGGGCATGGATCGGCAAGGGCCCCCCTTCGTCCTCCTGGTCATCGGAGGCTCAGTTGCATCTGACGGTGAAGGCGGAGCCTGATCCTCGATTTGTGTTCGAGTTCGACGGCGTGCCGGAATGTAGCCCGCAGGTTTTGCAGGTCGAAGGCAATATGAAGCAACCCGTATTCACCTGCAAATTCAGCTGCCGCAATGCCGTCGACCGTAACATATGCTCCAGGTTTTCGCCGCCGTTCGCCCCTGCCATCATCCGAGTTGTGTCCTAGGGTTTCCTTCAAAATTTTATTTTTGATTTCTTGGTTCATCGCAACTGGTCGCAGGGTGGCGATTTCGGAGTCACGGAGCACCAGGACATGGTTTTCGTCGTTCGGGTCGGAGCGGGAGCGACCGGGGAAGGAACGGAAGGGATGGTCGGTGACGGTCCACGACCTTTCCGGCTCTCCCGTGGCTCTCGCTTCCATGGTAACCCCCTTCGTGGCCACCCCGGGAACCGACCGAGTGAACCGCTCCCACCCCGGCGCGTGGCTCGTGCTCCGCCCGGGGGACGGCACCTGGACGCCGTGGGGGCGCCTCGAGGCCTGGCGCGAGCGCGGCGGCGCCGGTGCCGGCGACAGCCTGGGGTACCGCTTCGAGCTCCTCCCAGACGCCAACATGGGAATCAGCATCAACCTGTCCGAGTCCACCGTCAGCACCGTCAAGGGAGGCCAGTTCGTCATCGACCTGACTGGCGCAGCTGGCAAGTCGGCCACAGCTGACGCCAGCAACCGCTTCTCGAGCTACCGTGGTTTTGTGATGTCAGTAACAGTGGCGGGGGAGGGGCGCGGTGGGCGGCCGACGGTGGAAGTGGGTGCGCAGCACATCGAGTACACGGAGGACGCGGCGGTGTTCGTTGCGCTCGCCTCCGCCGTCGACCTCAGCATGGACGCCTGCCGGCTTTTCTCGCACAGGCTGAGGAAAGAGCTGAGCGCACCGGACTTACTGCGGTGACCACAACACAACAACAACACAATGAAAGTACCGTCTTCTATCATCTACTCCTCTGCGTGTGCACTCATCGATCAGAGATAACAAGCCTTCTGGGCGTTTTTGAAGCTAGAAGTCTTCATCAGAAAGAGCCGGTGTGAGGGGGGTTTATCTCAAAAGGAACGCACTGTAAAATCGTCTCGCAATCCACATTCTAACTTTTTTGTTAAAGATTTGTTCGGACTACTTTCGATCGTATGAGATGCTTTAAGTTCATGGCACAACAATGAAGTCCTTGCTCTGCACTCCACGCTTGCCCTGTCCCAGAATTCTGATAAACCCAAACAAAGCTGATCTGAACAACTCTTAACACAAAGCTATCCACAAGGACAATCTAATACTCGAGATCTGATGTCATAAAGATTGCCTTCTTCAAAGGCGTTCCTTCTTGAGTTTTGTTCGCTAAGCCCCCTTCTTCGACCTGGACGAGATTTATTCCAAGTATTGATCGACAGTGTGCATTCAATATCGATGAGAGATGCCAATTGGACGCAGTCTTTCGTTACCCACGATTCATACCACTCGTATTCGACCTTATGGTGGAATGGGGAAGTAGTAGGACCCACTGTCGGACATAATATAATTGGGAAATTTTTTAACTAACCCCCCAGATTTACCGGCTTTAACAGCCCCTGAAATTATTATTATTTTACTCCCTTAAATGACGGCCGATGTCGACATTTTATCCAAAGTGGCCGAGAGAGTAATTTTCTAAAATCATGTTACTTTCTTAAGAATAAGATAAGGTACGGAGTCAATTGATTTTTTTTATATAAATATGTCAGAAAATAATAAACGCCTTTTCTCTCTCTCCATCTTGTGCACCGACTGTAGCAGGAAGCCCTCTTGCCCTCTCCAGTTCTCCCCCACCACCCACCGTGCCGACCTAATCCCTGCAGGGATGGAGAAGTTCTAATTCAGCTGAGGTATCTCGCTTCCGCTCTTCATTCAGAGAGTGTTTCTTCCTTCATCAAGAATCTTCCGTATTTTTTTCTCAGAAATATCCTTTAATTGTTCATTCCATCGCTTGCTGCTTCTGTCTTATGACTTTAATGAATCGTTAACGAACGCCGAGTATGGTTGAAGTTAAAAAATGTGATCTTTTATTGCCCTCATTTAGCATGAAGTTGTGCTGCTTAGGGATTGTGGGTGGTGGTGGCTCGTGAAGTAAGATTGTCTTATATCACTACTCGTAATCGTGAATTTTTCTTCGTTTTTGAATGAATAAGGTGCGATCTAATCGATCTGGGGCTATGTTTCTCTTGTTGTGTTAAAAAAGGAGCGGATTTTCTTGCTTCTCTGATGGATTTTTATACTTTGTGAGGTATCTTGCTAGAGTTTCCTCCCATTTTCTTCTTTTAACCAAGCTTTAGATGCAGCGATTTTATTCCTCCTGGTGATTTTCCCCCCTTGGTTTTTATTTGGGATTGTTCTGGTTCAGATTCAAGGGCGTTGGGCAGGCACCAACTGGTTACCTGATTGTGATTTGGCTTATTCTGAAATCGGAAGCCTGAAGCCATTCTTGGTGTCAGTCATCATGATGAGACAAGCTTCTATTAGGATTCAAAGGAGCAAAGGGCTAAGGATAAAAAATATCCTTCAGATTTGCATCTTGACTGTTATGTTCTTCTGGTTGCTTTATCAGTTGAAGCATTCTTATGACAAGAAGAAGGGATTAGACGAACACAAATCAAGCATCTTAGACAATGCCATGGACATCGATTCAGAATTTGTAGGTCTTGGCCGGAAAACCCTCCCACATGACCAGAGCATCTTTGCTCATGATAAAGTCAGTGACAAGGATACAGAAACTGAAGAAATTGATAGAGGTGAAGATGGAGAATCTCATAGAGGAATGGATGATGATGAAGCCAAAGATATCCCCGAAGATGGAATTGATGAGTTGGATAATGAGCAAGAAGATGAGCAGGATGATCAAGAGAGGGGGGAGGAGGAAGCTGAGGATGGAGATGATACTGTAAATGAAGAAGAAAAAGATGATCAAGTCGAGGAGGCTGAGTTCCTGGATGACCAAGACCCTGAGGATGATTCTACCCAGGATGCACATGAAAAAAGTTACAAAAATGATGATGCTTCTAGTTCTGTTCGCCAGGACCAAGTGAATGGAACAGAAATTAGTGATATCGGTGTGGACGAGGAGCAACAGAAGAACAATGAGAAGGATGTGGAGACGGAAGGTAAAACTGACAGGAGTAATGCCACCAACAGTGGTAATATTTCCACTATCACTGATGTTATTACCCTAGAAAAAGTCACCAATCTTAACGATAGCATAATTGCAAGTGGATCTTCTGGTACAAAAATGGAGCCAGAAATTTCTCCCATCAATCAGACAAAGCAGGAGGGCGACCTTCTTACAGAAGGTGCATCGGATATTCAAGTGAAGCTACAAATTGTGTCACCACTGGCTAGTAATGCCAACGAAACTGTCAAAATGAATAATTCTCCGTCTCTTGCGAATGAAATACTTAACAAGAGCATAGGTAATGCTCAAAATACCATAATGTCTTTGCAGAGCCCAGCTGAAGTCGACTCCACCTTAAAAAGTATAATTGAGGATAAGCCTGACAAGTCAAACACGACCTCTGCACGAGAGAATGCGGAAAAACTCTCTTAATGTTTCTCTCACTACAAACTGCAATGGAGATGTAGTGGAAGGCCATTCAGCTAAAGATTCATGAATTGTTCCATCGACCTTACCGACATCCAAAGCAATGTAAAGAACATAAAGCAAGAGGCTGCAGACTAGCGTTCATGTGGGATGGGAAATGGTAGGGGTTTTGTCATGTAAAAGATATAAGTTACTAAACTGCGCTTTCTTACTACTTGTGTTGCTCCTTAAGGTTTGCTTTTGCTCTACTTAAGCTTTTTATATGTATTGGGTTCAAGCCAAGCATTCCCAACAGCAAATCTCTAGATAAGATCCAGATGTTGAAGAAAGGCTTTAGAGGAACATACTTGTTTTTTTCCTTCTTATTTTCATCTGAATATTCAGTTAAGTTAAGCTTATGGATATACAAAAGCAGCATACTTTACGCAAGCTACATTTTGGTCTAAAACCCATAGTTCAACTAAGATGTGTATCAGCAAATAGTTGTTCACATTTTACTATTGGTTGATTCCTCTCATATTGACTTTCGTCTATCATTTACTTGGGTTGATATAGTCTCATCCTAATTAGACCCATTAAGTAGTTTCAGTAAATTATATTTTTTTTACTGAAAACATTGACAGAAGGCATGATCTTTTTCTGAAAGAAGTATGTATATGATCGAATTCCTTTGCGTGATACATCAAGTGTCAAATACCTTTTTGCTAGAAAGCTGGGCTCTTTTTTAGGAGAATGTGTAATTGTGTTAATGGAATTGAATAACTTTTGCTTGTGTAGCAGTGTAGGAAGAAAGCTCTAGCATACTAAGAAGGGAAAGCCTAGAGATTGCTCCCGTGCATACTAAGAAGGGACAATTTATTTGCTCTTATCATGATTCCATTGTGTAATGTAATAAATTAATTTTGAAACCTTACTTGATGCCATGGAATAGAGCAGTTCTTGTGGTTAGATATCTTCTCTCTGTGTAATTGCACAGCAGAAATCAGTAGGCAAATAAAAAAATGAGCTATCTCATCTTTGTTAGTTTGTATCTGATCTTTTTAGAAACCGTTTTGAAATAAACTTAAGGAGCAATGGACTTGGCTAAGCAATGGTGACAAAAGGTGATTCGCTCGCTCTCAGTGCTCCCGTCAATCCGTCTCAGGGTCAACACGGAGAAGGTAAATTACGGGGGCTACTAGTCCGGGCTTAGCTAAGCAATGACACACACAAGTCCAGGCATCAAATGTTAGAAAGATTTTAACAAAGAGCCGTAGCAACTTTTGACCTTTCCATAGATTGGAATTGAAAGAATTCATTGTTTCCTGAACTGTTTCAACTAGTCTCTAACTGCTGCTCTAGTAATGACCTTGAGACGTAGTTGTCTCATCCTTGTCGTTGCCATAGGTCGTCTTACATATGCCATAGGGAAGACACAAGACAAGAAAATAAGCGTTGGATCTTTGTAGTCGCCCAATAGGCGGCCTTTTCTCTATTGCTTTATAGAAGTAGAAATTGATTGTCAAGTCAAGTTTGTGTTGTCTGTTGTTGGGTGGCTACACGCCACTTAGGGCATTTTCAATGAAGATTTGTAAAATAAAAAAGTTTTTTATAACGGTTGAGATTTGTAATTTAAAAACGGTAGTAAATATTTAAATTTTTCTCTCTTAAAAATTGAGCCCATTAAAAAAATTGTAAAATAGTTTTACATTGTCATTTATAATATAGAAAGATATATAATTTATAAGGTAAAATCCATAAAAAAATTATAAGAAGATTTTTTTATGGTAAAAAGAATAATAAATTTTTATTTTTTGATATGGTATTAATGTGGCATATCGAAGACTATAGAAAATCTCATTTGAGAGATTTAATTATTGAAGATGCCCGTTCTATTTGTTTATTGTGAGTTGATTTCCATTCAATCAATATATAATCTATCATGTCAATTAAAAAATAGATAGATCTGTTACCTTAATGGCTCTCCTAGAGTCGATTCTACATATATAAAAGATGATTCACGTAGGTACATAGACAACAAGTACATGATAATATCGAAAATATAAATCATCATCTCTTAGAAATCAATCTTTCTAACTATTACGTTAAGAATATTATGTACCTATCATATATGCTATGCCCTATAGCAGCATGCCAACTTACTAAATTCTCCACTATACTCCACAAATATATATTGAAAAACAATTTCTTCATTATTTGAACCCTGATCACGGGTGATCACCATAAGTAGGCAACAAGTAAACAACAAAAATCAAATTTGAAACAAACCGATTCACAAATAGGGATAGTAATTTTCCCTATGGTTTGGGGCTCCGTGAGAAACCTCAAAATGGAGGCAGGTTCGTAGATTTTTTTCAGATTTGGATTCGGATTTAGAGATTTTTAAAATCCCGATAAGTTAAACAGGATAGGTATGAGAATGTTATTTCCATCCCCGAATCCGTCCCGATAACAATAATGATTATAATATAATAAAATATTATTATATAATATAATTTTTTATAATTAATTTTTTATATTAATATTTTTATGAAAGATGTTTAAAATTAAAAATATTTTTGACTAAATCAATAGACATTTCTGTTAGGATGTATATTAAAAGTCTTGTCTTTTCTGTATAGACATCTACATTTTAAAAGAGAATCATAAGATCACTGTCGCATATTTATATTAGTGTATACATAAAGTCTAATACTTTACACTGTAGATAACATGGTGTATGGTGTCGCACAGAAGATCATATTATCAGTGCCTTGTAAAGTATAAGTAGAGACTCATAACCGAGATGGAATTGGACAAACCATCGGGATGGTTGTAGTGTAATTTGGTGTTGGTTTGTCTTGATCATAGAATTACACTAGTGCACTTTGTGTGCATTGAGCAGGACCGATATAGAGGTGATCCAATTTATACTAACATTATAATTGGAGCAAACCTCAGTTTATTATGGAATATATGCTCTGAATCCCGATATAATAACGGGTATATGTACTTAGTATTTATTTCTTTGATTTACCAATGAGCGAGATTTATTCTGTTAAATCGATAGGCTCGGTAAGTTGGGAAATAATATTATTTACATGGTGTGTAGTTCATTATAGACAAAAACCGTATCTTGGTGAGTCAGGATGATGATACCCCCTTGATGAGCTCATAAGGTTCATCATGTTAAATCCTGCAGGTGAACTTGGTCCAACATGATGATAAGGATGAGTGGTACTAATCAAGGAGTTAAAGGTTGATTAATTAAAATTGTCAGTAATTTAAATTAATCAACGGACATTCGATATCTTAAACATGGGGAGAAAATTGTACTCATAATAGGTGGAGCTCATATGTAAATATGTGGGTTGGTGAGGTAGTTCAATGAAGAGCCTTTAGTGGAATGGTTCTTCATTAATAGATCGAGTTTGGATCCATTAGCAGGTCAAGACCCAACTCCTCCTCATGGTCCTTATTGTAGCTCTATAAATACTCCATGGAGTCATGAAACCAAAAAATAATTCATCCAAATCAACCCTAGAGTCTCTCTATTCTCTCTTCTCTCATCCTCTCTCTCCTAGGTCAAGTTGTGGCCGGCGGGTGGCAAAGGGAAAGAAAGGAAGTAGCACAAGGAGAAGGAAAGGAAGAAGCTCATCTCTTCTTCCTCTTCTCGTCATCCTTTTCTTCCTTATTCCCTAGACCTCACGGCAGCAAGTTGTGGAGAGGAGGAGGTGGGGCGGCGGTGCAACCAAGTTGCAAGGCGTCGGCGACGAGAAGAAAGAAGGAAGGAGGGTGCGGTTTGGATTGGCTTGTGGAGAAGAGTCTTCTCCTTCTTCTTCTTCTTCTTTTGCATCACCTCTTGTGCCCGGCGATCCTTTGGAGCAAGGTGAAGGCCGGCGGGAGCAAGGAGATGGTGATGGTGGCCGGCGCAACACAATAGAGGCGTTAGGGTTTTCGGCCAAGCTTGAGGAAGAAGGTTGGCGCCTTGGTGATTCCGGTTCTTGGTAGATCGTCGCTCACACGACGTCCAAGAGGGGAGGGTCATACAATAGAAGATCGTAAGGTAACGAAAGGTATATTTTCTCTCATGACTCCTTAGATTTCTATCATTTCATGTGGTTTTAATTAATTATCTTGCTCTTAATTATTTGTTAATTAATGATGATAATTAATTATTTTGGACCCCAATAATAAACATAAAAATCGGTGATCCACTCGTCGTCTTTTCCGAGACTAATTGGTTAGGCGAGTTACAAGGCTTGAACATCATGTTTAGTCAAGTTGTAACTCGAATCAATTAGTACGACGACAAGACGGTCGTTTGGGAGATAGATCTTCATTCGGATTAAATTTTTTAATTCGTGGACATGGAGAGGTTTCCCATGGACGATCAAATATTCGCTTAAGAAACCCGCCAAGCTATCCATCAATTTCAAGTGGGGATTAGGATGGAGATGTGGATTAAATCCCCTCGGGGATTTTCAGATTAAATAAAATTGAGTATAAGGATGAAGATAAAAATAGGGTTATAATTCAGATTAAAGATAGAAATGATAAATCGACCCGCCCATTGCCATCCCTATTCACATTCACAAATGTATTAACATGCGTAAATTTCGGCGAAGTGGGAGTGCACTAATTCCAAATGTCATGATTTAATTCCTAAATTAATCCGTGAAAATTGGGAGGGAAAAGAAAAGGGAAAGCACCGAATCGACAAAAGTAAACGGGAAAAAGAAAACGACGGCCGCGGATTACGCCACGACGACGACAGGCCGCCTGCCGAACCGGGCCGGCCGCAGACCCGACCGCCGAGTCGCCCGTAGAGAGAGAAACGGCACCGAAATTTATGCGGTAAAAAAATTCAATTTAAGCCGTATCCAATATATTAGTCAACGTGGACTATTACAAATAGGAAAATGAAATCCAATATATTCATTTTAATATTAAAAAAATTGTTCTTGCTCTCCTTTTTACCCCCAAAAGTTTTCTAGATTTTGAATATGATTAAATAATTCAAACCGTGTCTCGCGTAATTAGACTCGGCGAAATGCATCAACTATTATTATTTTTACTTGTCTTCTTCTTCAATTTCTCCTTCTTCCTTATCGATGTCGAAACGTGTTCGGCTATCGCAAAATCCGCATATTTCGGTGCCTTTATCGTTCTCTTCTTGTTGCGGGAAGCAGCGCGGCAGCCTCTTTATCTCCTCCAACCCGTAATCTGTTACCACATCCCACTAAATCTGTCCTTAGAATCCCTTGCTTCCTCCCTTTTAAATCTCCCACTTCTTCCTCACTCAAAACTCCCTCCTTGTCTTTGCTCTCGGCGCCGGAGAGCGCCGCATTGCAGCGGGAACCATCTTCTCTACCCCTAACCGCTCTTGTTCTTGTCCGGAATCGGTCCGCGACGCCGGATTTACCGAAAAGGTGGGATCTTGATCGCACTTTGAGTGTGTTGTAGGTAATGGCGCCGCTGTTCACTTGGTGGGACACCGAGTCCCAAAGGGGGACGCCGGTGATCGTAAAGATGGAAAATCCTAACTGGTCCATCTCTGAGACTTCCTCTCTTGACGACGACGACGAGGAGGAGTATCAGTTCCCCGCTGTGGCTCGGCGGAAGAAGGGGGCCCGGGGGAAGAACGCGAAGCAGGTTACCTGGGTACTCCTTCTTAAGGCCCACCGCGCCGCGGGCTGCCTCACCCAGCTCGCCTCTGCTGTCGTCGGGCTCTCCTCCGTTGTGCGCCGCCGCGTTGCGTCCGGGCGAACGGACTCTGAAGCCGTCGGCTCCCTGCCGGAGGAAAGCCCCGTGCTGCGCTCTCGGTTCTACTCCTTCATAAAGGTGTTCCTCTGGCTCTCTCTCGCCTTGCTCGCCTTCGAAGTTGCGGCGTACCTCAAAGGCTGGCATCTGAGCGCGGCGGATATGAGGCACCTGGTTCTTCCCTCGTCCTTGGGTCTCCACGACCTCTTAGATTTCTACGCTAGTTGGATAAGCTTCCGGGTAGACTATATCGCGCCGCCACTTCAGTTCCTTGCCGACGCCTGCATCATTCTCTTCCTCATCCAGAGCGCCGACCGCCTAATCCTTTGCCTTGGCTGCTTCTGGATCCGCTTCAACGGCATCAAGCCAGTTGCCAAGAGCGCCATTGGGGACTCCAAGGATCTCGAGTCCGGCAGCGGCGACTACCACCCCATGGTTCTGGTCCAGATACCAATGTGCAACGAGAAAGAGGTAAGTTTTGCATAAACCTCGGGTCTTTTGCTGTTTAGATTTCGGAAATCTTCACCTAAATCTCTCATCTATTTGTAGGTGTATCAGCAATCGATCGCTGCAGTGTGCAATTTGGATTGGCCAAGGTCCAAAATGCTGGTTCAGGTGTTGGACGACTCCAACGACCCCGTGACGCAGGCTTTGATCAGGGAGGAGGTGGAGAAGTGGAAGCAGAATGGCGCCCCCATCTTGTACCGACACCGTGTGCTTAGAGATGGTTACAAAGCCGGCAATCTCAAGTCGGCCATGAATTGTAGCTATGTCAAGGATTATGAGTTCGTCACCATCTTTGACGCTGACTTCCAACCGGCACCGGACTTCTTGATGCGCACCGTACCTCATTTCAAGGTGTGCAGGACTTCTTGATTGGTTTCTCCTAAACATTGAAACTCAAGCGTTCAAAAAGGAACTAATTCATCTGTAATTGTCGTTTACAGGACAACGACCAGCTGGGATTGGTACAGGCAAGATGGTCCTTCGTGAATAAAAGTGAGAACTTGCTAACCAGGCTTCAGAACATTAATCTGTGCTTCCACTTTGAGGTGGAGCAGCAGGTGAACGGGATGTTCCTGAACTTTTTTGGGTTCAATGGAACTGCCGGAGTTTGGAGGATTAAGGCACTGGAGGATTCAGGAGGGTGGATGGAGAGGACCACCGTCGAGGACATGGACATTGCGGTGCGAGCTCACCTTGATGGATGGAAGTTCATCTACCTCAACGATGTGGAGGTGTGAAAGGATTTTGAATCACCCTGTGTTTATCGATTGTTACTCTATCTCATGTTTGAATTCTCAATTCAGTGCCAATGCGAGTTGCCGGAGTCCTACGAGGCTTACAGGAAGCAGCAACATCGGTGGCACTCCGGCCCGATGCAGCTATTCAGGCTTTGCTTGCCTGACATTATCAGATCTAAGGTATTCATCTGTTATTGCATTGTCAGAAGCGGCAATCTTTCAACTAATACATGTGGTTTTGATTTTTCAGATTGGATTCTGGAAGAAATTTAACTTGATATTTCTGTTCTTCCTGCTCCGAAAACTCATATTACCGTTCTATTCGTTCACTCTGTTCTGCATCATCCTCCCTTTAACCATGTTCGTCCCAGAGGCACAGCTCCCTGCATGGGTTATCTGTTACATCCCCGCAGCCATGTCTTTACTCAACATTCTCCCTTCCCCCAAATCCTTCCCGTTCATCGTCCCTTACCTTCTCTTCGAGAACACAATGTCCGTGACCAAGTTCAATGCGATGATCTCGGGGCTCTTCCAGCTTGGGAGTGCCTATGAGTGGGTGGTCACGAAGAAGTCCGGTCGATCATCTGAGGGTGATCTTATTTCTCTCACAAAGGAGCAGCCCAAGCAGCAACGAGGTTCCTCCATGCCCAATCTTGAATCCTTAGTAAAGGAAGATTTCGAGCCAGAAAAGCAGTCATCAAAGCGCAAGCATAACAGGATATACCGGAAGGAGTTGGCTCTCGCATTCCTTCTCTTAACTGCAGCTGCTCGCAGCTTGCTGTCGGCCCAGGGAATCCATTTCTACTTCCTCTTGTTCCAAGGGATCTCATTTCTACTAGTCGGTCTAGATTTGATAGGCGAACAGATTGATTGAGAATCAGTCGTCACCAAACTAGATGCTTCTTAAACATTCACAATTCCCTTTCAGGAGAGGTTCAATTAAAACCTCTCCACCGAGATGTAGATAGTTACAGGCTGAAGTTGTTCAGTGATGGAATTCCTTCAGGTATCATTCATTTCACCGCGAATGATTAGTAGATTATACAATAAGCTTGTCTACCCTCGTGAATTCCAAAATCAAGAAGTATAAAGTTTTTGGAATTTTGATTTATCAAAGTGAAATTAGTGGTTTATTTCTGGCCTTCCTGATCTAGTTTCCATGTTTCATACATCAGGAAAGGATGCAGATTTAAGAATGCAATCTACTTTGCATTTGAATTGTTTTCATGATCAAACATCAGTTAAGTTGACAATGTGCTTGACCTTTCATCCTCTAAATATACAGAAGACAAACAGGTACAGTTTGGTTATGAATCATCAGCACCATTTCAGCAACAAAATTCCTTCCAACTCAAGTTCATCTCCAGCTACAATATGATCCGACTTTGGAAAAGCTACATCGGCGTAGAAGATTGCTTTTTAAAAACAAAACAAGCACAAAAATCCCCTTTTTCACAAAAGAAATGCTAAAAAAACAAAAGGTGCTCATATTCTATGAGTGTAAATTGAGTCTGTCATGCGGATTTCTACAGCATTCAGAACGAGGAATTTACGTTACAATCACAGCACCTGTAAAACATAAAGTTTGGAATTTACACGGAGAAGTCGAGCGCCACCCGCCCTGCGCCGTCGGTTTCAGAAGCGAAATGCAGGTGGATCACATTGCAACTCCAAATCCAAATCGAAAGCCATCAAACAAAGCGCGCGCCCAACAATGAGAAAAATGAAACGAATTAAATCTCGAACAAAACAACGACGGATCTGATCGAGCAGACGACGAAAAGAAGCAGCATGGCTGTGATTTGATTTCCTCTACGTTGTCCGTTATACAGGAAAAGGGCGAAAAAACCCTAATCCTAGATATGTTGACATGGTCTTCCAACTAGTTGACAAAAAATGATTCGTTCATCATAATATTCCTGTCCATTCATCCTAGACCAATATGGAGGGGATAAATTATGGAGTTACTAGCTTAGATGTTGATAGGGATGAGCATCCTGGGATGATATGTGACACGGAAAATCTACGTGGCAGGGTCCGCCGAATCAGTACCCCGAGGTTAGATCGGCAATCGGACTCTTAAGACTATCTCGGGAGAATGAAAGAAAGCCCCTGAGGTCAGATCTAGAATCGGACTTCCGAGACTATCTCGGAAAAACGGATGAAGGCCCCGAGGTCAGCTCGAGAGATGAGACTCCGAGACTGACTCGGGAGAGTAGAGCTCAAAGGTCAACATAGGGATCAGAAAGTCCGACTTCAAGTATCCATTCCTCCTTCCAGAATCGAAAAGGCATCAGGTAATTATTTATCGCAACGCACGGTAATGAAGACCTTAATAATCACAATGACCGTTACCAAAAGAGAAAATATCTATCAAGTAACCGATAATTAAGGAACGTAGAGGAGAACGTGGGGACACGTGTGATAAAGACTTCAAGTATATAAGATGCCTCAGCACCCAGATAAAAGGGGGTAAGCTTTTCAAAATTATAGCAAACTTAATTCCTCATCGTCCTCCGAAAAAGATAAGAGTTCTGACTTGAGCGTCGGAGAGAGTTCCATCGAAAAATTTTTCGGTGCATCCCCTTTAACTCTCGTGTTAATCTCGCAAGGCGTGGACATCCTCTCCCCATCATCGTTGTCGTGGGCTGCGCTTTGGTAACTCGTCATCCCCGTCGTTCGCTTTCGGAACAAGTTTGGCGTCGTCTGTGGGAAACATCAAAGCACCAGAAGGAACACAGTGATAGCAGATCTAGAGGGACAACCCATCATTCTGACGTGGGAGGAGTTGGATCGATTAGTCGTCAACGTCGTTAGAGGAGCGCTGGAGCAGCATTAGATCGAACAATCCGCTTCGTAACGAGCGGCTCCTATGCAGGCCGAACTCCACTAACATCGAAGATCCGTCTCACCACTGGCGGGACCGGCAATGGCAGCTCAGTGCCCAGCGCGTCATTCCATAGGAGAAATGACGAGGGTTCATTCCGTCGCCTCCAGCATTTTATGATAGGAGGAGGGACCGGGGAAGATCGAGGCCTCCAAAGCTCTCCTTAAGTCTCCATCTACTCCTTTTTCTTCGGACATTGTCACGGATCTCATGCCCAAGCAATTTCGTGGTCCAGGAATTGCTGATTACGATGGGAAGACGAATCCAAAGGACCACGACTGCAAGTTCGAGAACGCGGCTCTGTTACACCAATACATAGATAGTGTGAAGTGTCGGGTATTCTTGAACACCTTATCAAGGGCCGCCTAGAGATGGTTTCAGAGGCTACCCCAAAATTCGATAAACTCCTTTCTGGAGTTTAAGACCGTCTTCCTACACCAATTCGCCAACAGCCGACGATACCAGAAGACGGTTGTAAACCTGTTCACCCTCAAGCAAAAGACCAAAGAACCGCTGAAGAACTATATCCGGCGGTTCAATCGGGTGGCTCAGGACGTGCCAACCGTCACTTCAGAGATCCACATCAACGCCTTCACGCAAGGACTCTCTGAAGACGATTTCTTTCGGTCGTTGGTCAAACACGTCAACGTCGAGGAGGTGCAGCACGCCCGTCGCAAAGAATTGGTGGGAATCCCTATCCAAATCTCGGTACGATCCGAGAGGAGAGAACCACCCGCTCCAACTCGAGAAAAAAATCCTCGCTCCAAGAAGGATCACTAGGTCGGCAAGAAGAAGTTGGTGGAGGCAGTTGACACCAAGGGACCCAAGCCACCGAAGAAGTACTGCGACTTCCACGGTAGCACAACGCACTCTATAGAAGAGTCTTACACCTTGAAGAAGAGGAGATCTAAGAACGCAGACGTCACGCCCCGCAAACGGTGGAACAAAGCGGGGTATCGACGGTGATCTCCTCGTCGAAGCCCTTCCCCTCATCGACGATAATCGGGAGAGGACAGATCCAAGCGTCGGTCCCGGTCACCTTCGAGAGGAAGAAGTCGGGAGATACTGCCCCACCAATCTATCCCCCCTGAAAGGGACCCCAAGAAAGGCAAGGTTCCGGCTCATTGACCTCCATCGGGCCATGTGGGAGTAATCTCGGAAGGTCCGACTAGAGGAGACTTTCATTGGGCAAGGAAGGCTCATACCTGCCGATTGGAAAATTACGTCATTGGGACGGACAAAGAGAAGCGTCAGGGCCCTATTATCTCCTTCGGCCCTAACAATCTGGAGGATGTGGAAGCCCCTCATGAAGAAGCACTGGTAACCCTCGCCTGAATAGCTAATTACGAGGTTAAACGTATCTTTGTGGATACAGGTAGCTCCATCAACATCTTGTACAAGGCGGCTCTGGACCAAATGGAGGTCGACGAGGATAAGTTGCATCCTATCTCCACCCCGCTCTTCGGCTTCACCAGATACAGAGTACAGCCGATGGGACAGATCTCCTTGTCTCTGTCGCTAGGGGATGACACACTACAGAGGGCAAGGAGGACTTCCTTCATGATTGTAGATGACCCATCGTCCTACAACGCTATCCTGAGGCGACCGACGCTCAATCTCTTCCAAGCGGTGGTCTCAGTCTACCACCAGAAGATTAAATTCCCAGTGGGAGAGCGTCGCTGAAGTCAAATGAGACCAACTGGCTTCCCGACGGTGCTACAGCGGGGAGGTTAGAACCGAAGCCCGCAAGAACCCGAGGATATATGAAGTCTTGCAAATCGACCTAGCCAATCCTCGAGAATAAGAAGGAGCTAAAGAGGAACGCAGGGAGGTCGAAAGCGAAGAGGTCCAAATTTATCCTCAGCAAACTAGAGGAATGAATTACTGTTGATCTTGTGCTAGAGCTGAGAAGTCGGGTGATCAGCTACTTAATGGACCATCGGGGCGTGTTTGCATGAGCTACTGAAGAAATCAAGGGAGTCCCTCCTGCCTTGGCCACACATCGGTTGCATATCACCCCGAGAGCCCAGCCGGTGAAGCAAAGGCGAAGACACTTTGCACCCGAGCAAGACAAGATAACCAGGGAAGAGGTTGCAAAGTTGCTAAAGGCCGGACATATCAATGAAGTTCAATTCCCAACCTGGTTGGCGAATGTTGTACTAGTCCCTAAGTCCGGGGGTAAATGGCGGGTCTGTATTAATTTTCGAGATTTAAATAAAGCTTACCCTAAAGACTGTTATCCCTTGTCTCGCATTGATCAGCTGGTAGATTCGACTTCCGATTATGAATTTATTTCAATATTGGATGCATATCAGGAATACCAACAGGTTCCCCTTGCTCGGGAAGACCAAGAGAAGGTCAGTTTTGTGATGGCAGATGACACTTACTGCTATAATGTCAAGCCATTCGGGTTGTGCAATGCAGGGGCAACCTATCAACAAATGATGGATAAGGTCTTCCGCCACCAGATCGGGAGGAGTATTGAAGTGTATATGGATGATATCCTGGTCAAGACTGAGAAGGGAAAGGACATGATAGCCGACCTAGAGGAAACATTTGCTACCTTGAGGGCAACAGACTGAAACTAAACCCCGGTAAATGCTTGTTTGGGGTGAAAAGTGGTCGGTTTCTCGGGTTTATGGTGACTGAAAGAGGAATTGAGGCCAATTCGGAGAAAGTGCAACTCATCCTCAATATGTCATCCCCTCGCAATTTCAAAGACGTACAATGGTTGAATGACAGAATTACAGCTCTGTCCGGTTCATCTCCAAATCTGCCGACAGAACTTTGTCATTCTTCAAAGTTCTGAGGAAAGTTGTCAAATTTGAATATGATAATTAATGCAAGAGGGCTTTTATAGATTTGAAAGCATATCTATCTGAACTCTCCATCTTATATTAGCCGTTGGAGGGAGAAACGCTATTTTTCTACTTGTCCGCAGCTGAGCAAGTCATGGGCTCTGCGCTTATTCGGGAAGAAGGTACTATTCAGTATCTCATCTATTTCTTTGGGCACCTCCTGAAAGACGCGGAAACTCGTTATACTATCCTGGAAAAACTGACCTAGGCCTTAGTACCGATGACCCGAAGACTGAGACTGTATTTTTTGGCGCATCGCATTGTAGTGCTCACTAATAGTTCACTTGGGAGCATCCTCACAAATCTAGAGGTCTCGGGACGACTAATCAAGTGGACAGCAGAGTTGAGCGAGTATGGAATTGAGTATCACCCTCGTACTGCTATCAAGACTCAAACTCTAGCCGACTTTATGCTCGAAGTTGTCCTAGGACCTAAAGTTGATGAAATGTGGAAAATTTATATTGATGGCTCCTCCAACAACAAACATCGTGTGGTCAGGGTTCTAATGATTTGTCCCAGGGGAGATGTACTACAACTATATCCGACTCAACTTCTGAGTCACCAATAATGAAGCTGAATATGAGGCGATCCTAGCGGGGCTTCAAGCTGCCAAGCAAGTGGGAGCTGCTCGGGTTATCTTGCACTTGGATTCTCAGCTCGTAGCTCAGCAGCTAAAAGGAGAGTTCGAAGTTAAGAATGAACGTCTGTAGAGGTATGTGACCATGTATGAGCAACTGAGGTCTTCTTTGACTGAAGTTGTTCTGCAGAAGATATCCCGAGCTGATAATGCCAAGACAGATGAGCTAGCCAAATTGGCCAGCTCCCTTACATTATGGACAATGGAAGAGCCCAGTGCTCCAGAAGGAGCCGTGGCCAAGATCGAAGAAGAAGTTGCCGACACTGTATTACCTGACTGGAGAGAACCCTATGTGGAGTTCCTACGCGGTGGAACCATGTTGGCGACTGATAAGGAAGCTCGACTCTTCCGCCGTAGGGTTGCCAGATTTACGCTAGTCGAAGAGCAGTTATATAAAAGAGCCTTTGCCCGACCTTTGCTCAAGTGTATTGGTCCAGGAGAGGTCGACTACATCATGCAGGAGGTTCACGAAGGTATATGTGGAAGCCATATTGGTGAAAGATCTATGGCTAGAAAGATTATTCTGACCAGATATTTTTGGCCCACGCTGCAAGCAGATGCTATGAAACTTGTTGTCGGGTGCGAAGCCTATCAAAAGCATCAACATATCATTCATCGCCCTACTGAACTACTTCGAGCCTCCACTGTCTCATGCCCCTTCGACCAGTGGAGAATGGATATTGTGGGACCTTTCCCGATCGGACCTCAGCAAAAGAAGTTCCTTTTAGTATTGGTCGACTACTTCTCTAAATGGGTTCAGGCTAAGCCGCTTGCGCACATCACGGAGGCCGTCGTGATGAAGATCTTGTGGAGGGATATAGTCTGTAGGTATGACATTACTTATAAGTTGGTGTCGGATAATGACAGACGGTTTGTAGGGTGCAAACACAGAGAGTGGTGTGAAGGGCTAGGTATTCACCAAGCTTTCACCTTAGTTGTTTATCCTCAAGGCAACGGTCAAGCAGAAGTGGACAACCGGGAGATTATTAGAGGGCTCAAAATAAAGTTGGACCATATTGGAGGCAGTTGGGTCGAAGAACTCCCAAGCATCTTATGGTCGTACCGTACTATTCCCAAAGAAGAGACCAGTCAAAGTCCCTTCAATTTGGTGTATGGACAGAGGCAGTGATTCCTGATAAAATAGGTGATGAGTCAGTCCGGCGACAAAACTACAACAAGGAAGATAATGATCAAGAACAACTAATCTACCTGGACCTGGTAACAAAAGTACGAGACAAAGCAGCTACCTGACTAGTTGCATATCGACAGCGTATGCAGCAGGTGTACAATCGTCGAGTAATCACTCGGACTTTTCAAGTCAAGGATAAAGTTTGAAAAAGAATCAAGCCAGTTGACGCCCCCGAAAAGCTCGAGCCTCAATGGAGCGGACCTTACATCATTGTCAAAAGGCTCACCGGGTTATCTACAAGACGCTGAAGGCAAAAGGCTGGAGAGGTCATGTCATGAAAATCACCATCAGCCATATTGTACTCGGTGAGCCATGTGAGAAATACATGTATTTGTATGCATATTTGTACTTCTTGTAGGATCGATCATGTCCGCTAGAGGGGGGGTGAATAACGTTTTTCGAATCTGGTTTACTTGGTATCCACCCCGGATGGGTGACTAATCCAAGAATCCGTCGGTGGATCACTCCCCGGATAACCTCCGACTAGCTCTCGTCGCTCCTTATGGGTGGAGAAACCTCGCCACAATCCCAAGCAAAGCTCTGAGCACAAAGACTATTATCTTGCCTTTAACCAAGACAAGATTCGTCAAGAATCTCAATCACCACGAAGTCAGCTTTAAATAAGACTCGGGCTGAAACCCTCGCCACCAGTCGACTGCTCCCAGGGCAGTCGACTGGTGCCACTGAAATTCGACCGTTGCACCCCAACGTTCGAATTCTCAGCCAACTCACCAGCCACCTACCCCTAGAGCAGTCGACTGGTCCCTTCCTGAAACCCTTCCCGAGTACATTCACACAGCACTTGCATCCTCACGACTCGACTGACTCCTCCTCCGCAACCTCGACTGTTGCCTTTGCGTCCTCTTCATCTTCGGTTCCCGTCTCTCAGATGCACGCAAGCCTCCAGCTTGCCTCCATGTTATCCTTCACGCATGCCTCGAAGTCCGCACCCATCAGCTCATCGTCCCTGTTCTCCAAGGTCCCTCGGGCGCACACAAGCCTCCAGCTTGTCTCCATGCCACCCTTCACCATACTGAAGCCGTCCAACCAAGTCCATATGTGTAACCTGTATAACTTACACACTCAACATACACATATAAGAACACAAGGGTAAACCTAACTTAAACCCTTTGCCCAAACATCAAAACACAAGGGACCACAGACTGCCTCAACAATCTCCCCCTTTTTGATGTTTGGCAATACGTTTAAATTAGGGAAACAAGATAGTAGTCAATAGCAAAAACCATGCTAAACAAATGAATATGCAATGCAAAAATGGATCCTATCCCAAGGCATCCCACACCTAATCCTCCAAGTTAGGATTTTCCACACCTAACCCTTTAAGTTAGGAATTTTCACACCTAACCCTCCAAGTTAGGACTTTTCACACCTAGCCCTCCAAGTTAGGACTTTTCCACACCTAACCCTCCAAGTTAGGACTTTCTCACACCTAGCCCTCCAAGCTAGGACTTTTACACACCTAACTCTCCAAGTTAGGACTTTCTCATACTTAGCCCTCCAAGCTAGGATTTTTCACCAAAACTGGGCTTTTTAAAGCTTCTCCCAAGCTCCCCCTACACTGGACTTACAAAGGCTTTTTAAGAACCTCTCCAAGGTTCCCCTTACGCCAAGAATGGAGCAACCATGCTCCCCCATAATCTTAGCTTCCCCTAAACCTAGGGTTTCTAGCAAAGGTAAGTTTGGTTTCCCAACTTAAACCGAAACTTCTCCCCCTTTGCCTAACATCAAAAAGAACCCAACAATATCTCAATTATTGGATCTTTGAATCCCTAATGATCATAAACAATGTGTACGAGCCTCCCATACACTTGTTTTCCATCATTAAAACCCAAGTCATCTGCTAGATACCCACACCAGCCTTGACCAGTCGACTGCCCCTGTTGGCAGTCGACTGATACTCTGATTTCTTAGTTTTCTGGCCAATTTCAAAATTGCACCAGAAATTCCACAAATCTCCAGAAATTCCCAAATTTCATGGAGAACATTGTGGTATCTATACCTACTTGGGAAAAATACATCCAATCATGTATCTATCACCGTTCCCAAGTTGGACATAAAATTCAAAAATTTCTCATGACAATTAAGGCAAACAAGGAGGCAACCTCCCCTTTAATCTATGTCTTCTCCTAATTTTCATTTTACCAAGGTCAAGTTCTACCCAACTTGACACCATAAACCCAAGTTAGGTTCTACCCAACCTAACAATCAAGTTCTTTTCCCTTTGACACTATCAAAGAATTGCCCCAAGCAACCTTTCCCTTAGTGTCAAAAAGAACTCTACAAAACCTTAAACAATCCTAAGAGTTTGCAAACACATTTGCTAGGATATGCCCTATCCTAGAAAAATATGTTTTGATCAAGATTATCAAATATGCTTGACTTTGGTTTAATTCTCTAATTTTCCCAAGGATGGACACTTTGTATCAATTTTGAAATGTATCTCTAATTCCATGTGTTTGTCAAAGCAAACCATTATAATCTGACACATAGAATTGTCCTCAATTTTCCCTTTTGACTTCTAAATCCTAGATACCTATGGGAAGGTCAATCTTTCTTGATTTCTTAAGCACTTATCCTTCCATTCATCAAGAGCTTATCATTTGACATCATCCAATGAATCTTAATCATATCAAATCATTGCCTAAACTCTCATGAACCTTTTCTGTGCTTTCAATTTTGTAATTTCTTATCATCTAATAGGTTTTTTATGCAAACTCTCACTGATCAGTCGACTGCCCATATGACAGTCGACTGCCAAAACTCACAGAGAGTTTCTGTGCTTGAGACCAGTCGACTGCCCCAGGGCAGTCGACTGATACCTGAATTTCAGGTTTTTCAGTCGAGTTTCAGAAATCCCTAAATAATTCTACAAATCTCCAAAAAATCTGAAATTTTGTAGGGAGATTTGTGGAGCCTATGCCTACTTGGGAAAAATATGTTTCCAAATAAATGTACTCTGGATCCCAAGATTGGCATGAAACTCAACTTATCCTAAAGTGTATCATTGAAACTCATCCCAAAAGTCTCAATTGTGATTTCTCCTCACTGTTTCTTCTTATCCTTGATCACAATTCATTTCTATCATTGACTTATGTGGTATTCACACATTAAAACCTAATTTTACCCAATATAATCATATTTTCTCATTTGTCTCCCTAAATTCCCTTTTAATGTGCCAAAACCTAGGATTAAGGCTTACCCAAGTCTTCCAACCTTTTTTGGCATAATTCACCTAATTTCCTAGGAGAAAAACTTTTGATATCCATTTACCATGGACCCCAAAGGCTCCTAGAGCTCCCCCTTGAGCTCTTGGCCTTAGCCACTTCCCTAGGTGACTCAACCCACACTAAGCCACACCAGTGAACCTCCGGTGATTCTTGGCCTATAAATCTAACCTTCTTAACCTTGGACACCTTGTCCTTGGTTAAGTCACTTTCTTTTCCTTTGGATGGCTGATGGACCCTAACTAGGTGTCACGAATGTGGGTCTCAAAATTTAGATATGTGTAAAGCTGGAAACCCTTTTTGCTATCAAAGAATGAGAACGTAGTAAAGTGACCACAGGTCGTATTTTTCTTAGAGCTAGTTGAGATTGTTTGATTCGCGCTTGAGTTTATGTGTCGTCCAATAATTTTGGGTTTCAAATAATATCTGGGTTTGGTTTGCAATTCAGAAATGACAATGCAATGAAAAGGAAGGAAACTTATCTAATAAGTTAAACAAATGTGATGGCAATTAACAACTCAACCAATAACACTTTAATCAACTAATGAAACTTTGCAAAATTCAGGAAATCAAAGCTAGTTTCGAAACTCACTAATGCAGATATTAGCTTCAGGGATTACCTCTCAAAACAACCAAACGCTAAGCAATCTATAGACAAATTGATACAAAGCCAATACTGAAACTCAATTGATACAAAATGCATGCATCTAAAGCTGATGTGCAGAATTGATGCTAAGTGCAGGAACCATTCATGACAACTCAGAAATGGATTGATCACTTTAGCTTGAAAAGCAAAGCTACCGGTAAGTAATAAGCAGGAATGACTGAAAGAATTCAGATCGATGGCTGATCCATCAAGCAACCTAAATGCAGAAATGAAGGTTCATGAATGCAGAAACAACATGCAGATTTCAGAACTGAATGCCGAGAAGCAACCAATTACATTCATAAGCAAACCAAGCAACTGAGATCAATGTACTCCAATCTAAATGCTCGGATAAAATTCAGAAGAACTAATGTTGTCTTGATACAACTTCAGAGCTGATTACCGGAAGCATTGCAGCAGTGAAACTGCTGATACGCATCTAGCTGTAACTTAATGCAGATATGGACTGAATTCAGAAATTGAACTAAACAATTTAGCTTGACAAGCTTAGCTACCAGTGGTGTGAATAACAGGAATGAATTAAGATGTTCAGAAATCGAAAATTGCCTATCTCAGAAACAACCTGATGCATGAAATGAATTCAGAAATGCAGAATAGGAATGCCTAAATGCAACAACGATTTAAATGTAGAAGCAAACAGGGCA
The DNA here is from genome assembly GCA_024364735.1 of Boesenbergia rotunda. Lineage (NCBI taxonomy): Eukaryota > Viridiplantae > Streptophyta > Magnoliopsida > Zingiberales > Zingiberaceae > Boesenbergia > Boesenbergia rotunda. The sequence goes on from JAGFNQ010009995.1 coordinate 103,727, forward strand.
AGCTGAATTTAAGTACACAATACTGATATTCGAAAAAAATTAAGAAGGACTAAAGTTTACTTGAAACAAATTTCAGAAGTGCTAAACTAAATCATTTGCAGCAATGAAGCTAAAAATGATACGCAAGCATGTAAAGTTGATACGCAGAATTAACTCAAGCTGAACAAAAAAAAACTCAGAAATGAAACTAAATATGAAACAAACTTGGATCAACTAAGTTCACACACTAAATGTGGTCTCTAACTTCAGGAACTAAGACTAGGCATGAACTGATATAGAAATAAACTGAAAAACCCAGAAACTAAAGTGAAATTGCAGAAATGGAAGTTGATACGCAAGAACAGGAAAATGATACGCAAGGATTAAATTGCAGGTGCGCTGAAATTAAGTGAGCAGTTAACTAAACAAGCTATCGAGCTACTTAAATTGAAGAATTTAAACACTAATTTAAGCAGAAACAATTCGGAAATGAAACATTACAGCAGCTGATACAAACTTCAATCTGAAAATAAACTGTAGAAATGAAAATTACAGCTAAAAACAGAAATAAAATAAGAAAACTAAGCCTCAATCACTCTCTCAGTTCAAGAACTCCTTGCTCGTCACACAAGGGTGAGCCTCGAACCCGTAAGCTCCACAAATCACTGGGAAAACTCAATCTGCGATCAAATCCAGCTCAGCTTGCTCAAATCTGAAATTTCCATTCGAATTCCTTCAATTCAGCTGTGTCCGCGTGCGATGGTGAGTTGGGGATGATCCAAGCAATCTAGGGAACCCCTCCAGATAGCTCAGGTGGAAGGAAATGGAGCACAGCCGAGATCAAAGATTGCGAACAACAGAGCCAAGGAAACCTCACATCAGCTCTGTTTCTTGGGCAAATTGAGGCTGGAAACTTCACGGATGATCTTCCCAATGACCTAGCACTTGATCTAAACAAAGAATTGAGGGGTCGCGCCCTTGGAAGAAGAAAAACTTGCTGAAGAACTCGAAAACAAATGAAAAAAGGCAAGAAGATGAACTGTGCGGCGAAGACGCGACACTGTGCAACCTGGGGAGAATTTGATTAAATACTAAGGAATGAACGGCTGAGATTGTTTTAGATGAATCCAACGGTTGGATCTTCTCCAATCTGGACCAAACTTTGATGATGTTGATCAAGGGTCAGGATCTGCCTCAGGGTAGCTCGGATCTTCCAGATTTGCAATGGATGGCCCAGATCAACCTGATCTTTGGATGGACAGTCTAGAGCCCTCTGAGCTTGATCCAACGGTTGAATGATCTCTGATTGGGATGAAAATCTCAGATCTTGACCTCAGTGCTTGATCAGCCCTAACCCTAGCTCGGATTTCCTCAGATGGTCCCAGATGGCTCAGATCTAGCCGTTTTTGAATCGGACGGCTCAGATTTGTCTGAAGCTTGATCACTCGATCTGGGTCCACTTCCGACTCAAATTTGACCCAGCATAACCTAGGTCCATGATCCTTTCATGCCTACAAAAATAGATCAAAAATTTAGTGGCCAAATAATTCAAATGTGTAAAGATTTGCAATTAAGTCCCAAAATAAAAACAAGTTCTAGAACCTAGGGTAAATTCACAATTAAGCAAGTAAAATATGGGTCAAACTTGGATTTTAGCAACTAAAATAATCAACAAAATGATACCTATCAACTCCCCCACACTTAAGCTACGTATGTATCCCTTAGACTCTTTCCAAGCATAATTAGAAACAAGTGAAAAGAAATTACCTAAGGTTGTCAATTCTCAAAAATCTAAGCTCTATGGATTAGTATCTCGTCCTTAAATCAACAACTTAGCCTTTTCATCCTTCATGATTCATTGAGATGAATTTAACTCACTAGCCTTTCAAAGGAAATTTTTGGTGGCTCTCTTCTTGAGTTCTAAATTCATGATGAAAGTGGAGCTCACTTAAACACACATGCTTTTTGCACTACCATAGGCTTGCTTGTTATCTACTCTTCACCATTATTCATGATTAAGATCAACATCTACAAAAACAAGTGAAAGACATAGAAAATGGTAAGGAATGGAGTAAAAGCCAAGAAAATAGAAAAATTGATGAAGTGGGAGACTTGGTTGCTCAAGAATGTTTCCAATGCACTTTGCTTCTCTTCAAATCAAATTTGTGTGGTGGAGTAAGAATTTGGACAATGCCTTCGATTTGGGTGAAGAAAACTTTGTTGGTGTCATTGTGCCAAAAAACCTCATTTGTGTGCCAATTGCTTCCTTCTCTTTTCTCTTACTTTTTTTCTTTTTTTTTCTTCTTTCTTTCTCTCTAGTAAAGTCGGAATGGTAGTGATGCAAAGCTTGGATTTGGATGATATTACCTTCACTGATCTCATGAAGCCAAAATTTCAATTTTTGTGCCAACTTGTTTCCTCCTTCTCTTTTCTCATTTTTTTTTCTGCTTCCATTTTTTTTACATGATCAGCTGCTGATTCGGATCAAATTTTGCATCAGAGAACTTGGGACATCAAGCAACAATTAGGGAATTAGATGCTCCACCTACAATCCTCACTAAACACCTCTTACAACTCCTTTGTGATACATCCCCTTCTCTAGTTGGCACACTTCATTCACTTGTTTCTTTCTCTTTTTTTTTTTCATTTTGTAGCTCCACGACAGATTCATTGCAACACTCTGACTTCTCAAAACAAATACATCACATAGTAATGGAGAGTTAAATGCTTCACTAGGTGAGTTGATACACTGCCATTTTTTTCTTCTTTGATCTCATCCATTTGCCTCACTAACAGTTTTAACTTCGCTTGAATTTCCCACTGATTTGAAATCTGTTCTCAAGAAGTTGGATTCAGGGAAGAACCATTCTGCATCTCTATTTAAAATCAATAATGCACTACTGATTTAGAAAGCTCAGATTTAGTTTTAAGTTAACACAAAACTGCTTTTATGGAAACAAATTTGACATGGTAAACAAATTTCTGCACCGATTTCTGCACTTGACTCAGATCTGTCCAGCTGCAATTGAGAATTTAGCAAGATGTTTCTGATTTCTGAGCAAAGAACAGCTGCAATCAGCTTCTCTAAAAAAAATGTTTCTGATTTTATAGCCCAGAAAACTTCATTTCAGCTTCATCTTGATATAAACTGACTTAATGATAACATAACCTTCTAATTTTTTTTTCTTTTCCAACTGCAATTGTTTCAGATTTTCAACCTTACTGTCGAGTGGTCTTGTGCTTAATCCTTGTAAGCAACCCTTGCATCTCAACTCAGCTTTTGATCTACATCATTTTCAATCCAAGTTAGCTCCACAAAAAATTTTTTTTTTTCTTCACCTTGGCACAAAAATTTCTTTCTTTTTGCTTTTGCGTGCCATTGTTTCTCATTGCAGATTTTTTTCCTTCTCAGCCGAATTCACCTTGGCACAACATTGCTTAGATCTTCAATTTATTACTTGACTTCTTCCGAAATTTGGCTTTAATTACATATTTATGTGCCACTTGGACTTTGGCACAAAAATTCTTCTTCTTCAACCGAATTAAGTTTGGCACGAATTTGCTTGGATCTTCCAATTATAATCAAGAATCTAGATCTCCAATTGTTTCCATCCTTAACCACTTCTTCTTGCTCATTCTTGACACCAAACTCAACTCAAACTTGGCACATGTAATTGCAGAATTTTTTTTTCTTGACATAAAATGCCTCTTTGATACCAACTATTTCCAAAACACTAGTCACTCCCCCACACTTAATCCTTTGTCCGTCTCGGGCAAAGTAGCATTAAGAAACATTCCTAACAAACAAGTCCATAGAAAAGTGTGGTTAAGAGTAGAAAATATGGAAAGGAAAATAGAATAATCATGCTTATTGCCAAAAATTGATATGGAAAGGTAAACAAATTGATTAATCTCTATAGATGTGATCCAATCCTTGAAATATGGTTTTGAAAGAACCTAAGCAAGTTCTAGAGTACAATTACATATGTGTGTCACAAAAATAAAGCTAATTCTCACTAGGTGCAAATGATTCATCCCAAGTCATCAATTAAGAATCTAAAGCCAAGTAGTACTCAAGCATCCAAGATTTCATCCATTAGCTCAAACCTTAAGTTTTAACAACCAAATTTAATTTATTTTCAAGAGACTCTAAAATGACATTAAGATAACCTAAAGGGATACATTTATTCCTAGTCATGCAAGAAATAATGCCAAAAGAAATAACATGGTATTTACAATGTCCATTTATTCATCGTACATTACTAAAGAATTTATTAACAAGAACTCAACTTAAAAGGAAATTGTACTTCTAGAAAGCATAAAAAAGAAACATGCAATAAAAGAAAATATAAGAAAGAACAATCTCCCCTTTATTTCTGGTGGATGGAGTCTATCAAGAAGTAGCCTCCATCGTGGTAGTGGAGGAATATGGGTGGCTGAGAGAACTTCCTTCATTTGATCTATGTCATGGTGCATGTCTCCCCCACACTTGAACTTTACAAAAAAATGTTCAGGTGGCCGCAGGCGATTTAGGTACAAGACCCATGTAAGAGGTGGAGTGCTTCGAATTAAAGTAAAATCATCTCCTCCTTCTTGATGCCTTTTGAAAACTCTTCCAGGAGGTTGGAGTCTGTTTAGATGGAGCACTCACTTTGGCACAAAAATATTCTTTTTGCTTTTGAATGTCATTTTTCTCTCATTGCAGAATTTTTTTTTCTCAGCCGAATTCACCTTGGCACAACATTGCTTAGATCTTCAATTTATTACTTGACTTCTTCCGGAATTTGGCTTCAATTACATATTTGGTGCCACTTGGACTTTGGCACAAAAATTCTTCTTCTTCAACCGAATTGAGCTTGGCACGAATTTGCAAAAAAAAAATTTCTTGACATAAAATGCCTCTTTGATACCAAAACACTAGTCACTCCCCCACACTTAATCCTTTGTCCGTCTCGGGCAAAGTAACATTAAGAAACATTCTAAACAAACAAGTCCATAGAAAAGTGTGGTTAAGAGTAGGAAATAAGGAAAGAAAAATAGAATCAACATGAATAATGTCAAAAATGATATGAAAAAGGGAAACAAATTAATTAGCCTCTATAGATGTGATCCAATCATTGAAATATGATTTTGAAAGAACCTAAACAAGTTCTAGAGTACAATAACATATGTGTGTCACAAATATAAGGCTAATTCTCACTAGGCAAAAATAATTCATCTCAATTCCTCAATTAAGAATCTAAAGCAAAGTAGTACTCAAGCATCCAAGAATTCATCCATGAGATCAAACCCTAAGTTTTAACAACCAAATTTAATTTATTTTCAAGAGATTCTAACATGACATGAAGACAACCCTTAGGGATACATTTATTCCTAGTCATGCAAGAAAAAGTACCAAAAGAAATGATATGGTATTTACAATGTCCATTTATTCATCCTACATACTAAAGCATTTAGTAACAAGAACTCAACTTAAAAGGAGATTGTACTTCTAGAAAGCATAAAAATGAAACATGCAATAAAAGAAAATACAAGAAAGAACAATCTCCCCTTTATTTCTGGTGGACGGAGTCTATCAAGAAGTAGCCTCGATCGTGGTAGTGGAGGAGTTTGGGTAGCTGAGAGAGCTTCCTTCATTTGATCTATGTCACGGTGCATGTCTCCCCCACACCTGAACTTTATAGAAAACTGTTCAGGTGGCCGAAGGCGATTTAGGTTCAAGATCCACGTAAGGAATGGAGTGCTATGAATTAGAGTAAAATCATCTCCTCCTTCTTGTTGCCTTTTGAAAGTTCTTCCAGGAGGTTGGAGTCTGTTCAGATGGAGCACCCACTCCAGAAGTCTTCTGGACCCTGCAAAACCATGTAATACCTCTCTCAAGCGCGCAGGGTAAGAAAGAAATAAAATAATATCAGTCTCTGCATGAAATGTATCGAAAAATGCATCACATCCAATTAAATCAATTTTTGGTACCTCAATGAATTTTTTACAATTATTTTCTACAAAAAATACATCCGGAAACTCATCACAAACAATGAAATCAATCTTTGGCACTTCAATAGAAATTTCATAATTATTTTCCACCAAGGATGTATCAGGCAATGTATTACAACCAATGAAATCAACTTTAGGTGCCTCAATGAATTTTTAACAATTATTTTCAGCATAAGATATATCATGAGATTTATCACAACAAACAACATCAATTCTAGGCACTTCTAAAATTTTTTCACACTCGGCATTTATATCTGATGTATCACAACATGCTTCATATTCAGTAAATTCAACATTAGGTACCTCAAAGAATTTTTCACAATCAAATTCTACAAAAGATGCATCCCTAAGTGTATCACAAACAATAAAATCAGTTTGAGGTACCTTTATAGATTTTTCCAAAGAAATAGGAAGAATACTTACCTGATCGTGCTGAAAAATACCTGGAGGTTCTACAAGAGTGGATGTAATTATTGGCTCCTCCTGGTAATGTGCAATCTCCTCTTCAGGTTCGGGTTCTGGTGAACACTCAACTGGAACGGGTGATTCTTGGGTTCTTGCTTCCACCATGCAAGTCCCTACACTTTCTGGTAATGTACCAGTAAATTGTGGTGGTCTCTGGGGCTTAGTGCAATCCCCTACACCTGTAGAATCATTTCCTATGCATGATTCTTCAGTAATTTCTTCAGCAACAATATTAGAAAAATTAGAACCATTAATAACATTATCATCACAAAATAAAAGATGAGAAGGGTCCTGTAGTGCTTCAAAATCTTCTTCTTGAGCTGAAAAATTTGGAAGTGAATTTTGAACAAGGACTTCAGGAGGGATGCATGCTGTAGGTGCCTTGATGTTAATGATTTCTTCTTCTTCTTCCATCAATTTTGCAAGATCACTTGAAGAAGGACTTGGCCATGCACTAGGGTCACCTTGAACTGATATAAACTCAACTCCGGGGCTGTTTTGAGTGTGAAAATGGGATGCTGGACATTTTTTAGGAAATTCGGCATTTGGAGTGTTTAAACTTGATACAACCTCTTCATTCCCCAAAGTTAGATCACCATCATACCCCTCAGAATTAAGAGTAGCTTGAGGAGGTACTTGTCCTGATCTTTGAGCTTGTTTTTGATTCATTTGATTAACCAATTGTTCAAGTTGTCTTCCAAGGTTTTGAAGCCTTTGTTGCTGTTGTTGATCTTGTTGTAGGACTTGTTGCATGATTTCCCCAAGCCTTTGTTGTTGAGCCTCAAACTCACGAAAAGCCTCAAATTCTCCTTGATTGGCGTGGACCTCTTGTTGGTTTTGAAATGTAGCATGAGGTTGCTCAAAACTGTAAGTAAGCTGTGAATTCTGAAATTGAGACTGTGGGGGCTGATCAAATGGTTGAATAGGCTGATTAAACTGCTGAAGATTTAGTTCACAATTTGGTGGAGATTGCTGAAAATTATGGTTCTGAAAACTCTGGTCATAGGGCTGAAATAGTTGGTGGGACGATTGGATTGGTTGTTGAAAATTCTGATTCTGGAATTGAAAACTCTGAAATGGAGGTTGAAAATTTTGATCGTTCGGTGGAAAATATTGCTGTGAAGGTTGAAATCCACTCTGATTTTGATTCTGGAAAGTCTGAAATGGTTGGAACCCCTGCTGAAAATTCTAACTTGATTGAAAGGTTAGCTGACCTTGTTGAAATTGTGGCTGAAATTGCTGAATTGGTTGCTCAAAATTCTGGAATTATGGCTGCCCAATCTGAGTTTGCTGGAAATTTGGTTGACTTGGCTGAAAATTTTGGAATGATGGTTGAACTTGTGGCTGAAAAAACTGATTGGTTTGCTGGAAATTCGAATAGGGCTGCTGAAATTGTTGGAAAGATTGACATTGTGGCTGCCCTTGCTGAAATTGATAGTTTGGTTGCTGAAAATTTGAATTGGATTGCTGAAAATATTGGTTTTGCTGCTGAAATTGCTGACATGGCTGAAACATTTTGATCTTGCAGCCCTGTCACAAAACAAACAAGAAAAATGGCAGCAACCGTGTACAAAAGATAAATCACAAGAAAATAGAATCAAATGATATGTCCATAAACACACAAGCAAAAATCAAATAACTCAACTAGTTGTATCCCCGGCAACGGCGCCAAAAATTTTGATGACCGCTAACTAGGTGTTACGAATGTGGGTCTCAAAATTTAGATATGTGTAAGCTGGAAACCCTTTTTACAATCAAAAATGAAAACGTAGTAAAGAGGTCACAGGTCATATTTTTCCTAGGGCTAGTTGAGAGTGTTTGATTCGAGCTCGAGTTTATGTGTCGTCAAATGTTTTGGGGTTTCGAGTAAAATCTGGTTTTGGTTGTAATTAAGAAATGAAAACTCAATGAAAAGTAAAGACACTTAGCTGAACGAATTTAAACGAGGTAATATCAACTAAGGAACTCAGCCAATGGAAACTTGATGAACCAATGCAACTTAGCTGAATACGGAAAACAACTTGAACTCAAGTGCAAGTGTACACTACAAATTACATTGAACTTCAGGAATTACTTCTCAAGCCAAACTTCACTTGATACAAATGTAGCACAGAAAACAATCCTGAGACTATCAATGGAATTATAGCTGATCAATTTAAATTGAAACTAATTAGTTCACTTGTAAGACAAAACTCTTAGTGAAGTGCTTTGAATGAATGAAGGGAAAAACTCAGAATTGGAAACAGCTATTCAGAAATGAGTCTGGATGCGAAATTAAGATGCAAAGCAAGCAAAATTCAGGTGCAATAGCACACCAAAAACTATGCTTCACTTCAGGAATTACGTCCTGAATTAAACTGAATGCGAAACAAACTATTATCAAGAGAAAAACTAATACACAATTCAGATATGGTAAGCTGATATGCAAGAAGAAATCTGATTAAACATTCAGAAATGGCAAGCTGCAGTCTCGAAGTGTTTCTTGATACAATAACAGAACTCCAACTGATGTGAAGCAAGTAAATGTGAAGCAAACAACTGAATGTAAATTTAGAACCAAATGAATTCAGAAACAAAAGTTCAGAGTTCAGCTGATGTGCAGAAATACCTGAATGCAGAAATGAAATCTGGAAACTTCATAAGCATGAATGCAGAGATGCAGTAACAGATTAGGTGAAGAGTCAAGCACATCAACTGAGGTAAAACACACAAATCTAATATTCAGGTGAGATTTAGAGCTCGATGCTTACTTGGCACAAACTTCAAAAGTGCTAAACTAGGTGTTGCAGAAATCAATCGAAACTGAACTATTCGAATTTGCAGAAACTAAACAGCTAACTTGCAAAAATGGTAAGTTGGTACGCAAGAAAAACTGATACGCAGATTGAAACCAATTTTAGAATTGAATTCACGTGCTTTGTAAAGGAGACAAGCTACAGAGTAAATTCAGAATGTAAGACTTAATCTAACTTGATACAAAACTGATACGCAGGAGGTATAACTGAAACACAACTTCAAAACTGATACACAAGCAATAAAACGAGAATTAAACTGAAATTGTAAAAGATTTGTTCACTAAACAAACTACCTACTGATTAACTTGAAGAATTGAACCCTAATTATGCAGAAACTAATCAGAACAAAAACTAGCAGCTGATACAAAAAATTCAGAAATGAAACACTTGCAGAATTCGAAAACTACAGCTAAATAAATTGGAAATTCACTAAACAAACTAATCCCCAATCACTCCCTCAGCTCAAGTACTTCTTGTTCGTCACACAAGGGCAAGCCTCGAACCCGTAAGCTCCACAATTCACTGGGAAAACTCATTCTGCGATCAAAACCAGCTCAGCTTGCTCTAATCTGAAATTTCCATTTGATATCTTTGATTTAACTGTGTCCGCGTGCGATGGTGAGTTGGGGATGCTCCGAGCACTCTAGGGAACCTCTCCAGATAGCTCAGGTGGAAGGAAGTGGAGCACAACCGATCAAAGGCAGCAAATGGCAGAACTGCGGAAACCTCTCAACAACTCTATTTCTTGGGCAAATTGAGGCTGGAAACTTCACGGATGAATCTTCCTAATGACCTAGAACATGATCTAAGGGAGAAATTAAGGTGGTCGCGCCCTCGGATTGAAGAACTTGAAGAAGAACTTGAAGAACAATCGAAGAAGAAATCCGTTGCGGCGAAGACGCGACGAGGAAGAGCTGAGTGAAGTGTTTGATTAAATACTTAGGGATGAACGGCTGAGATCGTTTTGAGAAAATCCAACGGCTGATCTTCATCCGATCTGGACCAAACTTTGATGATGTTGATCAAGGGTTAGGATATGCCTCGGGGTAGCTCGGATCCTTCAGATTTGCAACAGATGGCCTAGATCAACCTAATCTTTGAATGGACAGTCTAGGTCCTCCCGAGCTCGATCCAACGGTCAAATGATCTCTGATTTTGATAAAACCTTCAGATCTTGATCCAAATGCTTGATTAACCTTAATCCTAGCTCGGATTCACTAGATCAGTGGCGGATGGTCCAGATCTTCTCTTTTTCTCAAATGGATGGTCTAGATCCCGTTGTCTTGATCCAACGGCTGGACCTTCTCCAATTTGCCCCTAAACCTCCAGATCTACCTTTCCTCATCTTGGATCCATCTGATTTGCCCTGGATGATCGAGATCTGCTTAACTTCTGAATGGACGGCTCACAGTTCTCCAGAGCTTGATCGCCTTGATCTGAGCCTGATCCTGACCATTCTTGACCTCGGTCCATGATCCTTTCATGACTACAAAAATAGATCGACAATTAAGTTCAAAAATATTTAAATGTATAAGGATTTGCAATAAAGCCCAAAATAGAACTAATCTATGGAACTGAGGGTAAATTCAATGTTACACATGTAAAATGTGGGTCAAACATGGATTTTAACATCTGAAATAATCAATAAAATAGCACTTATCAAGCACCCACTCCAGAAGTCTTCTGGACCCTGCAAAACCATGTAATACCTCTCTCAAGCGTGCAGGGTAAAAAGAAATGAAATAATATCAGTCTCTGCATGAAATGTATCCAAAACTGCATCATATCCAATGAAATCAATTCTTGGTACCTCAATGAATTTTTCACAATTATTTTCTACAAAAAATGCATCCAGAAACTCATCACAAACAATAAAATCAAATTTTGGCACTTCAATAGAAATTTCACAATTATTTTCCACCAAGGATGTATCAAGCAATGTATTACAACCAATGAAATCAACTTTAGGTGCCTCTATCAGTCTTTCACAATCAATTTCAGCATAAGATATATCATGAGATTCATCACAACAAATGACATCAATTCTAGGCACTTCTAAAAATTTTTCACATTCAGCATTTTCATGATATGTATCACCACATGCTTCATATTCAGCAAATTTAACACTAGGTACCTCTATCGATTTTTGACAATCAAATTCTACAAAAGATGCATTCCTAAGTATATCACAAACAATAAAATAGTTTGAGGTACCTCAATACATTTTTCCAAAGAAATAAGAAGAATACTTACCTGATCATGCTGAAAAATACCTGGAGGTTCTACAAGAGTAGATATAACTGTGGCCTCCTCCTGGTCAAGTACATGCTCCACTTCAGGTTTAGGTTCTGGTGGACCTCCAACTAACTCATGTGATCCTTGGGTTTTGCTTCCACCATGCAAGTCCCTACACTTTCTGGCTTGTCCTCTGAATCTTCTAATGTATCAGTCAATGGTGGTGGTCCCTGGGGCTCTGTGCAATCCCCTACACCTGTAGAATCATCTCCTATGCATGCTTCTTCAGTAATTTCTGCAGCAACAATATTAGAAAAATTAGGACCATCAATAATACTATCATCACAAAATAAAAGATGAGAAGGGTCCTGTAGTGCTTCAGAATCTTCTTCTTGAGCTAAAAAATTTGGAAATGAATTTTGAACAAGAACTTCAAAAGGAATGCATGCTGTAGGTGCCCTATTTTTGATGTTTTCTTCTTCTTCTTCCACCAAATTTGCAAGATCACTTGAAGAAGGTCTTAGACATGCACTAGGGTCATCTTGAACTGATATAAAATCAACTCCGGGGCTGTTTTGAATGAGAAAATGGGATGCTGGAATTTTTTTAGGAAATTCGGCATTTGGAGTGTTTAAACTTGAAACAACCTCTTTATTCCCCAAAGTTAGATCACAGTCATGCCCCTCAGAATTAAGAGTAGCTTGAGAAGATAATTGTCCTGATCTTTGGGCTTGTATTTGATTCATTTGAAGCTTTTGTTGTTGTAAAATTTGTTGAAGCATCTCTTCTATTCTCTGTTGTTGAGCCTCATTCTCATTAGGATTCTCAAAGCCTCCTTGATTGGTACAGGCCTCTCATTAGTCTTGAAATGTGACACAAGGTTGCTGAAAATCAAGAGTATGCTGTGAATTCTGAAATTGGAGTTGTTGGGGCTGCTCAAAGAGTTGAATGGGCTGATTAAACTGCTGAAAATCGGGTTGATAGCAAGGATGATGTTGCTGGAAATTATTATTCTGAAAATTCTGAAGTTGGGGCTGATAGGAGGGCTGAAATTGTTGCTGAAATGGCTGACAATTAGGCTGAAAGGATGGTTGAACTTGCTGAGAATTATAGCCCTGAAAATCCTGGATCTGAGGTTGAAATTGTGGTGGTGAAAACTGAAATTGAATAGGCTGGAAATTCGAATTCGAAGGCTGGAAACTTGGATTGTAAGGCTGTGAGGGCTGGAAATTTTGCTGGTTTTGAGGTTGTAACGTTTGGAATACTGGGAAACCTTGCTGCCCTTGCTGAATTGTCTGAAATTGAGGCTGGAATTGATCATTTGGGTGCTGAAAATTCTGGAATTGTGGTTGAAATTGCTGTGGTGGCTGATTGAAAGGTTGGTTCTGCTGAAAGTTTGAATCGGGCTACTGAACATTTTGGTTTTGCTGCTGAAACTGTTGACATGGCTGCTAGTAAGTAGATGAATGACTGTTGGATCTTTGTTGGATCACATGATTCACCCAAAACTTTAACTCTGACAGTGCACTTTTGAGCTCTTTACAGTCCTCTAGTGAAAACATTTTGATCTTGCAGCCCTTGTCACAAAACAAACAAGAAAAATAGCAGCAACCGTATACAAAAGATAAAGCACAAGAAAATAGAATCAAATGATATGTCCATAAGCACACAAGCAAAAATCAAACAACTCAACTAGTAGTTTCCCCGGCAACAACGCCAAAATTTTGATGGACCCTAACTAGGTGTCACGAATGTGGGTCTCAAAATTTAGATATGTGTAAAGCTGGAAACCCTTTTTGCTATCAAAGAATGAGAACGTAGTAAGGGGCCACAGGTCGTATTTTTCCTAGGGTTAGTTGAGATTATTTGATTCGCGCTTGAGTTTATGTGTCGTCCAATAATTTTGGGTTTCAAATAATATCTGGGTTTGGTTTGCAATTCAGAAATGACAATGCAATGAAAAGGAAGGAAACTTATCTAATAAGTTAAACAAATGTGATGGCAATTAACAACTCAACCAATTAACACTTTAATCAACTAATGAAACTTTGCAAAATTCAGGAAATCAAAGCTAGTTTCGAAACTCACTAATGCAGATATTAGCTTCAGGGATTACCTCTCAAAACAACCAAATGCTAAGCAATCTATAGACAAATTGATACAAAGCCAATACTGAAACTCAATTGATACAAAATGCATGCATCTAAAGCTGATGTGCAGAATTGATGATAAGTGCAGGAACCATTCATGACAACTCAGAAATGGATTGATCACTTTAGCTTGAAAAGCAAAGCTACCGGTAAGTAATAAGTAGGAATGACTGAAAGAATTCAGATCGATGATTGATCCATCAAGCAACCTAAATGCAGAAATGAAGGTTCATGAATGCAGAAACAACATGCAGATTTCAGAACTGAATGCCGAGAAGCAACCAATTACATTCATAAGAAAACCAAGCAACTGAGATCAATGTAGTCCAATCTAAATGTTCGGATAAAATTCAGAAGAACTAATGTTGTCTTGATACAACTTCAGAGCTGATTACCGGAAGCATTGCAGCAGTGAAACTGCTGATACGCATCTAGCTGTAACTTAATGCAGATATGGACTGAATTCAGAAATTGAACTAAACAATTTAGCTTGACAAGCTTAGCTACCAGTGGTGTGAATAACAGGAATGAATTAAGATGTTCAAAAATCGAAAATTGCCTATCTCAGAAACAACCTGATACATGAAATGAATTCAGAAATGCAGAATAGGAATGCCTAAATGCAACAACGATTTAAATGTAGAAGCAAACAGGGCAAGCTGAATTTAAGTACACAAAATTGATATTCGGAAAAAATTAAGAAGGACTAAAGTTTACTTGAAACAAATTTCAGAAGTGCTAAACTAAATCATTTGCAGCAATGAAGCTGAAAATGATACGCAAGCATGTAAAGTTGATACGCAGAATTAACTCAAGATGAACAAAAAAAAACTCAGAAATGAAACTAAATATGAAACAAACTTGGATCAACTAAGTTCACACACTAAATGTGGTCTCTAACTTCAGGAACTAAGACTAGGCATGAACTGATATAGAAATAAACTGAAAAACCCAGAAACTAAAGTGAAATTGCAGAAATGGAAGTTGATACGCAAGAACAGGAAAATGATACGCAAGGATTAAATTGCAGGTGCACTGAAATTAAGTGAGCAGTTAACTAAACAAGCTATCGAGCTACTTAAATTGAAGAATTTAAACACTAATTTAAGCAGAAACAATTCGGAAATGAAACATTACAGCAGCTGATACAAACTTCAATCTGAAAATAAACTGCAGAAATGAAAAATACAGCTAAAAATAGAAATAAAATAAGAAAACTAAGCCTCAATCACTCTCTCAGTTCAAGAACTCCTTGCTCGTCACACAAGGGTGAGCCTCGAACCCGTAAGCTCCACAAATCACTGGGAAAACTCAATCTGCGATCAAATCCAGCTCAGCTTGCTCAAATATGAAATTTCCATTCGAATTCCTTCAATTCAGCTGTGTCCGCGTGCGATGGTGAGTTGGGGATGATCCAAGCAATCTAGGGAACCCCTCCAGATAGCTCAGGTGGAAGGAAATGTAGCACAGCCGAGATCAAAGATTGCGAACAGCATAGCCAAGGAAACCTCACATCAGCTCTGTTTCTTAGGCAAATTGAGGCTGGAAACTTCACGGATGATCTTCCCAATGACCTAGCACTTGATCTAAACAAAGAATTGAGGGGTCGCGCCCTTGGAAGAAGAAAAACTTGCTGAAGAACTCGAAAACAAATGAAGAAATGTGCAACCTGGGGAGAATTTGATTAAATACTAAGGAATGAACGGCTGAGATTGTTTTAGATGAATCCAACGGTCGGATCTTCTCCAATCTGGACTAAACTTTGATGATGTTGATCAAGGGTCAGGATCTGCCTCAGGGTAGCTCGGATCTTCCAGATTTGCAATGGATGACCCAGATCAACCTGATCTTTGGATGGACAGTCTAGAGCCCTCTGAGCTTGATCCAACGGTTGAATGATCTCTGATTGGGATGAAAATCTCAGATCTTGACCTCAGTGCTTGATCAGCCCTAACCCTAGCTCGGATTTCCTCAGGTGGTCCCAGATGGCTCAGATCTAGCCGTTTTTGAATCGGACGACTCAGATTTGTCTGAAGCTTGATCACTCGATCCGGGTCCACTTCCGACTCAAATTTGACCCAGCATAACCTAGGTCCATGATCCTTTCATGCCTACAAAAATAGATCAAAAATTTAGTGGCCAAATAATTCAAATGTGTAAAGATTTGCAATTAAGTCCCAAAATAAAAACAAGTCCTAGTACCTAGGGTAAATTCACAATTAAGCAAGTAAAATATGGGTCAAACTTGGATTTTAGCAACTAAAATAATCAAAAAATGATACCTATCAATGGCACCCCTTGCCATCTTTGGTCTTCTCCTTCTTGCCATGATTATGTGCTTCCCCAGCATACTTCTTTTTGTTAGCCTTGGAGGTCTTAGACCGGTATCCCAACCCTGATCTATCGTAATTGGGTTTTAAACTACCCAACACCATATCTAGACCCTTTGATCCAACCGTGAATCTTTCTAGGGTCTTTTCTAATGTATCAAACCTTGCCCTCAAGGCTTGATTTTCCCTTTCCAGATATCTAACCTTTGAGTCCATATGTCCACTTTGGACATTCCTAGGCCTACTCTCCTTTCTAGGCACATTCCTTCCCTTCTTGGGATTAGTGCCTTGATCCTTAGGTCTAGAGATCTTGGGTCTATCATTATGCATGCTTTTCCTAGGGTGTTAATCTACCTTGTTAACCTAGTCCTATCATTATATCTAAATCCAAAGTTTTGCAACATTAAGCATTTTTCATGAAAACTAGCATGCATGGAGGGATGATTAACATTATTTTTAAAATGCAATGAGGAACTTGAAATTGAATTACATTTTAATCTAGGGTTAGGAATTACCTCTCTTACCCTTGAAGTTCCTCCTTGTTGTGATCTTTGCTTCCTCCTTTCTTCTTTCTCCCATCTCCTCAAGTGTCTCATTTTCTTGAGCTCTTTCTTCCTTGGACACTTGGTGTGGTAGTGCCCTAGCTCACTACACGTAAAACCCCTACTATCTTGTGGTGCCGACTAGGAGTAGCCTAAGCCCTTACTATCTCATGGTGCCGAGGATGCCCAACCAGGAGAAGGGGAAGATCTTACCATCTCGTGGTGCCGAGGATGCCTGAGATGTGTAGATCTGGTCGTGGTGCCGAGGATGCCCAACCAGGAGTAGCCTAACCCCTTACCATCTCGTGGTGCCGAGGATGCCCGAGATGAGTAAACCTAGTCGTTGTGCCGAGGATGCCCGACCAAGATCAGGCGAAGATCTCACCATCTTGGGGTGTCGAGGATGTCTGAGATGTGTGGACCTAGTCGTGGTGGCGAGGATGCCCTGTTACTGCCGAAAGCACCAATCGAACCTGGTTTTGATAATGGTAAAGGGTTCAAAGTTAAGTTTGTATTGTGATCTAATGGATTTACCAAGTGTGTAGGAAAGTCTTAGTTCACCTAGGCACGAAGTCTTGACCTGCAGGGTTGAGCAAGAACTCCTGGTCGAGGACTGGGCAAGAACACCTGGTCGAGGGTTGGGCAAGAAGTCCTGGTCGTGGACTGGGTAACGAAGTCTTGATCCAGAAGATTGGGCAGAAGTCTTAGCCAAGTGAGGATTGTGGACAGAAGTAGAGGCGGGTCGAGGTACGGACGTCTCAAGATCCAGCAGTCTTGGAGGTCGAGCAAAAGTCCAACCAGAGGAGTCGGTTGGCAAAAGGTAACTTCTTCTGAGAGGAGTAGGTGAGGGCGCGTTCCCCAGAAGAGGAAACAGTAGGCGTCAGTTCGACCTAGGATTTAATTTTGAAATCGAAAGTCAAAACCAAGACAGCTCCGACTGTGATTTGTGGACTTATTATTTATATTATACAGTTCTTGGACTAACCCTGGTTAGGATTGAAAGGAAGCAAATTATACATCTTAGGCGCCTGAGAGGGCTCAGGCGCTCGAGAAGACCAAGCGCCTGATAGGTATCAACCGCCCCTGATGGTTTTCTCAGCAGAGGGAGAGGTTGAGCTAGTAGGGTTGCCACATTAGCAACTCAGGCACCTGTGAGCCATCAGGCGCCTCAAGTATCCCAAGCACCCAAGACCAGAGGATAGGTGTTTGGTCGAGTCTGCGGATAAGCACACGCCTGATTCGCTACACGTGGCAGGCGCCCCATAAGCCTCAGGCACCCGAGAACAGTGTATATAAGGGGCTTCACCCCTTTGCTTTCCAACATCAATTTCATTCAACGCAGAAAAGCTTTCTTGCAACTCAAGCACTCCAACGCCCTTCAGACTCTTCTGTGCTCGAGTTTTTCCGTGCCACAAACGATCATGATTGACGACATGCCGCCCAAGACGCTCTACAACTCTTATTGTGTCGTCGGTATAATTTTAATTCGTTGTTTCAATTCTGTACTTTGAATTACATATTTGTAACCTTTTATTCGACTTATAGAATTGCTCAACGAAAACGGTCAAGGATCGTGGGCCTTGGAGTAGGAGCCGTTAAAGAATCCGAACCAAGTAAAAAGAAACGCGTTACCATTGTGTTTTTTCACTGTGTTTCTAATTATTCCAAAAATTTTAAGTAATCGCTATTCACCCCCCCTCTATCGTTTACAATGATCCCACAAGTGGTATCAGAGCGATTTGATCAACCTTGGTGAAACCGCCAACTGAGCAATTTTTTGGAATTGTTTTTCGTTCTTTTTTTAAAAAAAAATCATTCTTCGAGGTTGGTACAACACCACTCGAATTGTTTTTAAGTTTACTCTTTTTATATCGCACTACTAATCCAAGACAAAGTTTTGGAATAAGTTTGTTGTTTTTGTATTTTTTTTAGGAATATTAAATGGCCATACAAGAAGGCTACAACACCGCTCGCCCTCCTCTGTTCTCCGATGAGGATTTCTCCTACTGGAAGAGCAGAATGGAGGTCCACTTGAAAACTGAGGTGAAAATGTGGATCATCATCCAGTCTGGACTGGAGATCCCAAAAAACACACAAGGAGAAGTTCAATGATACTCTGAGTGGGATGTTGCACTCAAGAAAAAGATAGAAGCAGATGCAAAAGCAACTCAAACCCTCCAGTGTGGACTAACGAAGGAAGAACTCAACAGTGTCGGCCCATTCAACAGTGCTAAGGAACTATGGAATAAATTGATCGAGCTGCACGAAGGGACGTCGGACACGAGAATCAGTAAGCGAGATTTCCTTCTCAACAAGCTATATATGATCAAAATGTAAGACGATGAAACAACTGCACAGCTACACGCGAGGATCCAAGAACTTATGAACGGTTTGCACACGATAGGTCACAAGGTAGAAAACCGTGATCTAATCCGGTATACCCTAAACTCGTTCCCAAGGAATTCATTGTGGGCATCAATGGTAGATGCTAACAAGGTTTCTAGGAACCTTTCTAATATTAAGTTAGATGGACTTTTTTTGAGTTAGAACTCCACAAACAGACTAACGCTTCACAGGTCGAGAAGGGGTTAGCTCTTTTTGCAGGAAAAGTCCCTGCAAAGAAAAAGAAGAAAAAGGTGTAACCGATACCCGAGTCAGATTCTGACTCAGAATCCGACGACGATGGAATCGATTATCCGAAGCTGGTTCGGATGGCCCGGAGCCATTACAAAATGATCAAGGGCCAAAGAAAGAAGAAGAAGGCGAACCAGTAAAAGGATGATCCAACCGAACCTTCTACCAGCCAGAAAGCCAAAAGTGAAGTAACCTGTTATGGGTGTAACAAGAAGGGTCACTACAAATTGGAGTGTCTCAACTTGAAGGAAAACAAGAAGAACCGGAGGAAGAAGGCTCTCAAAGCTACGTGGGACGAATCATCTTCAGAAGAAGAAGAAGAAGTACCACACGCCAACCTCCTCACGCTGTCTGCTTCAGAAAATCTCGACACCGAATAGGAATCGAAATCGGAAGAAAACGTCGGAACTGGAAGACTATCTGTTAAATACCGAGTTTTAGGGGGTTAAATGGTAAAATTTGAAATATAAGGGCTTAGTTGTAATTATCCAAACTTGAGGAGCCTTTTTGTAAAAATTCCAAAACTATTAATTTGCCCTAACTCATCCGAAATCGCATTTGCCCATTTCTATTTCCCCAACGCCACATGAGAGCAGTTGCTCGCCGACACCGTCTCCTCTCCCCGACACCGAGCGACGCCGCACCTTTCCTCCTCTTCATCTTCTTCGTCTGTCCCTCTTGTCTTCCCCGCAGGCACGAGAAGAAGAAGCCAGGGATAGTAGCGATTTCTCCTCCCCTCTCAACTTCAACTGACGTCGAAGCCCTAATCTCCTTCTCCCTGCTTGTCGACATCCATAAGGTAAGAGTTTTTGCTAGGTTTGATCTTGCCATGAGTTTGAATTGGAATTTCATGTTAAGATTTTGAGTAAGGTTTGGTTTTCTTGGGTTGCCGTGAGTTGGGTTTGATTGGATGGTGTTTGGATCAATGGTGTTGAGCCTGTTTTCTTTGATTGGGATAGAAATTCTACTTTTGAAAGGTTGATGTTTTGAGAATTGGAGTGGTATCTTCTGTGGTGGCGTGGATGAAAAGGTGTTGAGGCTATTTGTTTCATTTGATTAGCAATTGAGTTTTGGTTAATATTTGATAGGGTGTTTGCTCAAAGTTTGTTCCTGTTTTGGAGTTGCTACTATGTTGATGTGATTGGTCCGAGAGTTGCAAATTGGGGGTTGGTTTTTGTTTAGTGTCGTGAGCCATTATAGCATATCAAGTTTAATCTATTTTCTTGGCTTAGCATGCATGCCATGAACTTTAATCGAAGTGTTGTGTTCTGTGAACTTCAATTGAAGTTTTGTGTTCTGATCTTAAGGGAAGTTGATGATCTGTTGTGGTTGGAAGGGATGTAATTAAATAGAAGTTGTGATTAGGATTTGTCCTAATTGTGTTTAGTATTTCATTTAGCTAATTTGTTAATTTTATAATTAGCTAAACTTATGTATTGACTCAGGACCTTGAATTTGGACTCACGTTTTCGATTCTGGGAGGTTCTGTTTGTATACGTTCTTCAATAAAAGGCGGGTACTTCTCCTTTGTACTCGAGTAGTTTTCTTTACCTTAAAGCATGGCTAAATTATGTCTGATAGGTTGCTTGACCTTGTTCTTTGTCGTTTGTTATTTAAACATTGCCGTTGAGACGTACTCTTCGTTGATCTTCGAGTATTCTGAATTTGTATCCGTACAATCCTCTATTGGTTTTCTATTCTGTAAAGTGCCGTTTGTACGCGAGCACTTAGAAGTCCATTAAACACAATTAGGTTTATTTGGCATTAGAAATACCCTGCCTAGTAGTGTAGTTACATAATCATTGGTTTGCGATTTCTGGTTGGTTGTATTGATGCATCGTATACTCGTTGGATTTTATTGCATCATTGTTTCTCCGGTTGTTCGTGCATCGTATAGCATGCACCATACTTGCACGTTGCATACTAACGACTGTTGGACTTACATTTGGTTAAGCCGTCGTTAGTCATATTGTTGCTCGATTCACTCAATCACTTGTTATCGTGGTAGTTATTAGAGTGCGAGTATCTGTCCTGTTATGCCAAACAGTGGCACCCTCACCGTTGTTTTTAGAGGGATGAGCTGTTGGTGGCTCACCCTCACCGTTGTTTTCGAGGGATATTGTAACTGTTGATAGCTCTCCCGATGTACCAGGGTTTGGAGTGTGGACTCCCCAGCATCCTGTCCGCTCAACCACACCTTTGTGGTATTTGTTGGAGTGCGTACAGTTGTCACAGCCCTACCCACTCGGTCACACAGATGGGATGTGTTGACGACTTGACTGGCGTCAGGGGTGACACATATCATTGCATCATATGCATACGTATTTCTTTTATACATTTGCTTGTGTTTGATGCACTTATATGAGCTATGGTTGTTGCACATGATTGACATGCATCTGTATCTTGATTTTACTATTGTAGTATTGTTTTATACAGGCTTAATGCTTATTCGGATTTTATGCTATGTTGTTTTATATATGTTATGCATGTTTAGGTTTCTATATTCCTTATGGACTGTACCTTGTTGAATTCTCTACTTGGTTATCTTATATTATGCCATGCTTATTGTCTACTCAAATACCCGCAGAGTCCGCCCGGACTCACCACCCCTGCTTCTCTTTTTCTTTCAGATAGCAGGTAGTTGCATTTCTTGGAGCCAGGAGAGGATCCAGTTGCCAGTTCCCAGAGTTAGTTATGTTTTTCCATATTTGGTTTAGTTGTGTTGTTTTCAGTACTTGGTAAAGTCATATTTTATTTGTTATTAGATTTTGTCGTTTTCAGAGACATTTGAGTTCTCTTTTGGATTGTAGTTTCATTTTATGTTTATGGTGGCTGAGCCACCCATTATCACTTATTCTAATATAAACTGCGTGGTTGTGTTTACCTCTATATATGTGATGCTAGCCGCATGTGGCTAAGCTTTTATGTTGAGATATATGTATTCTTGTCCCATATTGTCCGCCGTACAGGGGAGATGCTGCCCGATTTTCGAGGAAGCATATGCCTTTGGGGGCATGACACTATCAATTTTGGAAGACGGATAAATAACGGTAAGAGGTTACCCCGAATCTCAACTTTACGATTTAATTTCTTATTTATCTCGTAAGTTGGCCAAAGCCAACGTTCAAGTCGAATCCCTCCGACAGGAAGACAAACTCCTGAAAGAGGGAGTCAATTTATTAATTGTTAAACCTAAATCTAACACAAGGTTCAATTAAATCATAATGTTAACATAAAACTAAGATAAAATTAATGCATCTCACAAAACAGAAAAGGATACCTATTTTGTCACTTAGAAATGGGTGAGATGTTTAGGACCTAATAATGTAGTCCAACCCAACCAACTCAATTAATTTTACCCTTAATATACATTTAATCAGACTCAAAAATTTAACTTAATTTAACTTAACATTGTTAAAACTTAAACTTAATACTTTCAAAATTTAAGTTAACATTTTCAAAAATCCAACTTAATATTTTCAAAAATTAAATATAAAATTTTTCAAAAATCCAATTTAATATTTTCAAAAATTAAATATAATTTTTTTAAAAATTCAACTTAATATTTTCAAAATTCATGTTAACATTTTTTCAAAAATTCATCTTAACATGTTTTTGTTGGATCGAGAGAAATGATAGAGGGGGGGGTGAATATCGTAAATCGTTTGGATTAGAGTTAGAGAAATTACGCAGCGGAAGTAATAAACACAAAACGCGAATACAAGATCGTGGTTCGGAGTCGCAGTCAGCTCCTACTCCAAGGCCCACGGTCGTTGACCGTTTTCTGCGGGCAATTCTATATGTGCGCAAAACCAGTTTACAAAATGTATTACAAGAATAGTATAGTAAACTTAAAAGTAGCTCTTCGTTACTGACGTCCGGTGTAGATTGTATTTTCGGAGCAGAGGGACGTCGTCGGCGCTTGTATCTCGAGTCGGGAGGTTTCCGGAGCAGAGCGCGGGAGTAGAAGAGCGTGAATGCGTTGGAAAACTTGATTGTTCAAAGCCTTGGGGTCGAGGGCCTTTTTATAGCCCCTGGGGGCGCCCGGAACGTCGGGGGCGCCCCCCCCCCCACGTGTCAACTGATCCGAGTTCCTCTCGGTCAGCTCTGATCCCTTCAAACTCGGGATCAGGCTTTGACGGGGGCGCCCGGGACGCTGGGGGCGCCCGGGTTGACCGGGTCGACTCTTATCCGTTGGCTTCTCGCTGGCTTCCGCTTCGTTAGCTTGAACTGGGGGTGCCCGGACCATCCGGGGCGCCCGGGAGCACGGGGGCGCCCCACCCATAAGCTGTCGAAGCATTCACTTTCTCTACTTCTTTTTGTATTTACCTTGGGGGCGCCCGGGACACTCCGGGCGCCCTACGCAGCTTCTGCCTCACTCCATTGAGGCTCTCTGAGCTGCAGACACTCGTTCCTTCGGTCCTGCATCCAGGGTTAGTCCAAAATAACATAGAGCAATAATATGTTAGATTTATACAGCCTTAGCTGTCTTGGTTCTGACTTTGGGTCTCCAAAATGGAGCCCTAGGTCGAATCGACGCCTACTGTTCCCTCAACGGGGAACGCGTCCTCACCTACTCCTGTCGGGAGAATTTACTTGATGCCAACCGGCTCCTCCGGTTGGACTTTTGCCCAGCAGTCCTTCGCCAGGTGCCTAGCTGTCCTTCGCCAGGTCTTCAGTACCAAGTTGTCCTTCGCCTGGTGCCTAGCAGTCCTTCGCCAGGTCTTCAGTACCAAGCTGTCCTTCGCCTGGTGCCTAGCAGTCCTTTGCTAGATCTTTGTATCCTGGCATTCCTTCGCCAGGTGCCTAGCAGTCCTTCGCTAGGACTTTGTATCCTAGCATTCCTTCGCCAGGTGCCTAGCAGTCCTTCGCTAGGACTTTGTATCCTGGCATTCCTTCGCCAGGTGCCTAGCAGTCCTTCGCTAGGGCTTTTCCTACACACTTGAGTAACGTGTTAGATAAACATTATACCTTAACTTTTTTGCCATTATCAAAACACAGGTTCGACTTGGGTGCTTTCTGCACCATCAATCTCCCCCATTTTGATTTATGGCAACCCTGGTTCAAAAAGTTAAGTTAATCAGAGCAAAATAAGATTTTGGTTTCCTCCCCCTGGAAGGAATCTCCCCCTAGATTTTTCAAAAATTCGTGGGGTTTTTGAAAATAAATTCTAAGTCTAAAGATGGATTTAATTTTACTTAGAACAATTTTCAACAGAAACTTTAAAGACATATTTTCCAAAACAATTTTCGTTGTACACTTTGGAAAATTTATACTTGTAGGAAAATTTAAGTTTAAATACTTAGACACATTTGAAAATTTAAGTTTAAGTACTAAGAAAGATTTTGAAAACTTAAGTTAGAAGAATTTTGAAAATTTAAGTTTAAAGTACTTAGAAGAATTTTGAAAATTTAAGTTTAAAGTACTTAGAAAATTTTGAAAATTTAAGTTTGAAGTACTTAGAAAAATTCGAAAATTTAAGTTTGAAGTACTTAGAAAAATTTGAAACTTTAAGTTTAAAGTACTTAGAAAAACTTAGTACTTTTGAAAATAAATTAAGTTCTTTTTGAATAAAGGATAGAGTTTGAAATTTTGGATTTAGAAGAAAACAATTTTAAAATCTCTCCTTTCTTATCTCTCCCCCTTTGCCATATATCAAGAACAAGGCAGTATAGCAGAAAAAGGATAATTAACTTGCATAAAACCAAATAATAAATTGCATAATTTGCTATACTGAACCAATTTAGGATTTGAACTTAACCAAATCAGTTTCAATTTTCTCTTTTAGGATCCTGTCTAACCCAATTAGCTACTTACTAACTACTATTAAATAGTAGTTTTCGCTGGGGTTAGTCAAGTTAAGTGTTCTGTTCAAGTTAGATTTTCTAAACTTGACACTTAACTTGATTACTGTGTAAGTTGTATTTAGTGCCCCAATTGCTGCAGATGCACTGACTTAAAGCATCTCGAATTAAGGCAAAGACCTAAGCATCTCAACCCATTCTAGGTTATCAATCAACAATACCCTAAGGTGCTTGTGAGATGCTGGCTTCTAAATCTATAGGTGCATGCAGTTCTAGGGTTAGGGCCTAGGCTGAGTCCATTTGCGAAAAAGCCCTAGTTTTGAAGGGGATAGTTTTTAAAATAAAACTAAGTCGAAAAATTTATTTCCTTTTAAAACTTTTCAAAATTAAGTAAAAGCTGATTTTGAAAGCATTTTAAAAACTACTTTAAAAACTGATTTTGAAATGAGTAAAGTAGTAAGAAAACCAAGAGTAGACTTAACTTATTCTACCAAGCATAATCCTAACTGTTGATCAAATAGTAAAAACAAGTACTCATTTTCATAAGTCAGCTGGTCAACCGAGAGAATCAGCACAGTCATACAGGTCAAACGTGAGTCAACTCTACTGAGTAGGGGCAGTTAGATAGTCACTAGTACAATGCTAATCAAATCTAGGAGGAGGGACCAGGATGATCAGAAGAGCCTGGCTGCCAGGATCGAAACAGTGCCATCATCTCATGATATTGTGCGTCTCTGGTCTCCCTCTCAGCTCTAAGTGCACTCATATACTCAGTGTAATAGCCTAGATTTGTCTCCATATCTTCAGCATGATTTGCCTCCACTTCCTCTCGGAGACTCTGGACCTGTGTCTCCAGCCGTGTCACTCTCTCGTAGAGTGTCGGTGAAGGGGGCTCGTCTATGTGTGCTCGAGCCTCTGCTGCCAAATCTGCGACATCGACTTCAACCTCCTCGTCTGAGTCGATCTGAGCTCCGGCTTGCTGTCGTCTCCAAGTCAAAACCCCGGTGGCCGAGACCTCTATACCAGCTAAGGAGAAGTTCCTAAATCCTATCTCGTCGAAATCGGTCATCGCAGTCATTTCACCTACGGTAATGTCATGATTGTGGTGATGAAGGATGGAGGTGATGATGTGACAGAAGGGAGTGCGTACCCGACCCTGAGTCGTGATACTGGAGGCATGTAAGATAGCGTGGAACATGTGAAGGCCAATGTCAATGTCTAGATGATGGATGAGGGCATACAGAAGGAAGGCATGAAAAGGTCGCATGGTCGCGACATCCCTAGTGGATAGTGGTAAAATGCAGCGGACCAGAACTCTGTACAGGGTGTAGTCCTGGACCTGAAGGTCAACGGACTGAAATCGTCTAGCTACAGGGAGTCTAGCTTCCCTATAGAAATAGGAGTGGAGAGTGTCTAGAGTAATGTGAGAGTAGGGAGCATCAAATGGAGGATCCCTAGGTGGATAGCAACAAAAGGTGGACTGGGAAGGTCGTAGTCCAAGAAATCGATTTAGCAGAGAAGGGGTGATTGACAAGGATATCCCTTGAACAGTAGTGACAAACATGAGATCGTTCTGTCTAACTATGTTATTATAGAATTCTGCACATAAGGATGTGTTAATTGTATGAGTGCAAAATACTAGATTGTCTAGTTGATAAAAGTTTATAACATTCATGGCTAAAGGACAAGATTGGGTGAAGAAGTGTCGATTGAGATAGCTAGTTTTGATAGGCTTATAGGTTGTTCGAGCAAACTTATTACAAAGTTCTAAAGTTGGGAACCTAGGGTCGGGACTCGGTTCGGTACCGGGGTTCGCTTGGTTTTCTCGGCATTTTCTAAGTTACAAAACATGCATTTATAAGAAAGGAATTAAGAAAATAATTCTAAATGCATAAGAGAAATCATACTGGGGAGGCATGGTTGAGATTGAGGAAGCAACAAGGTCACTTGGTCGCCTTGGAAAGAAAGAAGTTGGAAAGGAGGTGGTTTTTGGTGTGGCAAGAAGAGGGGGTTCGGGTGCCTTTTTATAGGCAATTCATTTGGGGCGCCCGGGAGCTCTCGGGCATCCGAGACAGTAGTCTACTACCTTTGGCAGTGACTTAAGGCTGGTTAGGGGCGCCCGCAATGGCCCGAGCGCCCCGGTCAGGCTGAACTTTGCAGCTTTGCTGCTTTGACTGACACTGGGGGTGCCCGCAAGGTTCGGGGCGCCTTGGTCAAGCGGTAAAGGCAGCTTTTTGCCTTGAGAGAAGAGAAAGTCATGGGGGGGGGGCGCCCGAGGAGTCACGGGCGCCCGGATTATGTAGGAAGTGACAACTTTTGATGTCTTCTGATCATTTGACCATGGTTTAATTGGTTTGACCATGGTTTGAAGTGATTTGACTGTTTTGACTATGGTTTGACTACTTCGACCATGGTTTGACTATGTTGACCATGGTTTGACTGCTTTGACCATGGTTTGACTATGTTGACCATGGTTTGACTATGTTGACCATGGTTTGACTATGTTCTGAACTACAGGATTAAACCACAATATTGGTATTAAAGGAATTTCAATTGAGTTTAATTTTACTGTCTCACCCAAATCTAGGGTTATCATTCACGCTAGCCTTATAGGTTTTGTGAGACAGATTTTGGTGAGTAAAGTTATTTTGAAAATTTATGATTTATTTTGAAAACAATTAAATTTATTTTGAAAAGAATGTTTGAATCTATAACTAACTGAAAATTTGTGTTATATTCGAATTTGATAAAGAATAATTTAAATTTGAATTTCAAAAATTGACTTCCAGGTCTTGGCGAGGCACTAGGCCTTCTTTGGTCGTAGCCTTATTGGATCATCAACCCTTTCCTTGACAAAGCCTTTCAGTGAAATTTCATTTTCAAAATTAATCTTTGAAAAATTCTGGTCTAACTAGTTTGGGTCTTGGATAGGTAGCTTCGGCTAGTTTCACCAGTCTAAAGAGACCAAGTAGAGAATACTTGACCTTATTAGAATTGGTTTCCCTAATGTACTATCATCTCAACTCCACCCAATACTATGTTGTCAAATTTCAGTTAAGTTAATTCAGTCCTTAAACTAACCATTCCTAAATCTAAGCATGGTAAATTACGGGAATTAAGTAAACAATCAAACAAGCAAATTGAAAGCAACAATTTTATCTAACAATAAATATTGTTTTCAATTTGGCTCCCCCTGGACTAAAGCCACGATAATGGTTTGGCAAGATGTGAATCTTGCCCTTGGGGATCCAATATTGATTGATCCAGTTTGTTTGTTCAGGCATAGTTTGGGTACCCATGCCTGAACTTTATGTCTAGACTGGTTCAGTACAGCAAAGTAGGATCTTTGTCTAGATTTGGTTCTATAGCCTAGTCCGGATCGATTTAGAACCGATTTCTATTTTCCAAGAATCATGTCAAGACCTTTGGAACCAGAAGTGAATCGTTCTAAGGCAGCTCTAAAATCCTTAACTTGAGTTTTCAGGGAGGAGTTCTCTTTCTCGAGTTTTTCAACTTGAGTAGAGGTTCCTTCTTGAACCTTCTCAGTTAAGGGTCTAGAGTCAGCTCCCTCTTTTAGGAGTTTTACTTCCTGTCGGAGGGATTCGACTCGGAGTTTAGCTTTCGCCAAATCTCGAGAAAGATAAGAAATTAACTCATTTAACTGACTTCTAGTAAAACCACTTACCTTGATTTCGCCGTCCTCTGAAAATGTCAGTCTGTCGTCGTCCTGTTCTGATTCTGACTCGGTCTCGATTTCTTCTGAGGCGGTTAGTGCGAGTAGGTTCGACTGTGGGACCTCTTCTTCTTCTTCGGAGGAGGACTCGTCCCACGTTGCTTGAAGTACCTTCTTCTTCCTCGTCTTCTTTGTTTCCTTCAGGTTGGGGCATTCGGTCTTGTAGTGGCCCTTCTTCTTGCACTTGTAATAGGTCACATTGGGCTTGTTTTTCTCTTTTGAGGGTTCAGCTGGTTCATCCTTTCTTCGGCTGGCTTTCCTTCTATTGGTTTGGTTCTTTAATTCCTTGTAGTAGTTCCGGGCCAGTCGGACCAGCTTTGGTCGATCTCCTTCGTCTTCTGAGTCTGAGTCTGAATCAGACTCGGGTGCAGGTTGAGGTTTCTTCTTGGATACTTTTCCAGTTTTTCCTGCAATAAAGGCAATTCCTTTCTCGGCCAGGGTGCAGTTAGTCTGCTCATGCAATTCAAGTTCTGAAAACAGTTCATCCAATTTAATTTTTGAAAGGTCCCTTGAAACCTTGTATGCATCTACCATAGATGCCCACAAGGTGTTTCTCGGGAAAGCATTCAGAGCGTACCTTATCAAGTCACAGTTTTCTACCTTGTGACCGATTGTGTGTAGTCCGTTCATTAGTTCCTGAATTCGGGCGTGAAGCTGAGCTGTTGTTTCGTTGTCGTTCATCTTGATCGTGTACAGCTTGTTCAGGAGGAGATCTCTCTTGCTGATTCGAGTGTCTGAAGTTCCTTCGTGCAGCTCGATCAGTTTCCCCCACAGCTCCTTGGCACTGTTGAATGGACCCACCCGGTTCAGCTCCTCTTTTGTTAAGCCACATTGGAGGGTCTGGGTCGCCTTTGCATCAGCTTCAATCTTCTGTTTCAGAGCGGTGTCCCACTCTGTGTAGGTTTGAGGTACTCCTTCAGCATTCTTTGGAATCTCCAGTCCGGACTGGATGATTATCCACATGTCCACCTGAGTTTTCAGGTGGACCTCCATTCTGCTCTTCCAGTAGGAGAAGTCCTCCCCACTGAAGAGAGGTGGTCTTGCAGTGCTGAAGCCTTCTTGCATGGCCATCTTATCTGAAAAGTAAACTAAGAGGAAAGAAATATCCCAAGACTTGGTCTTGGATTAGTAATGCGGGATTAAGAGAAATGATTATCGAGGGGTGTTGCACCGGTCTCGATTAGCGAGAAAGATTTCGAATAAACAAAAAAAAAATTAAAAAAAAATTTCGTAAAAATCCGAAAAACTCTCAAATTGGTGGTTGCACCAAATTTGAGCTTCCCCGCTCTGATACCACTTGTTGAATTGAGAGAAACGATAGAGGGGGGGTGAATATCGTAAATCGTTTGGATTAGAGTTAGAGAAATTACGCAGCGGAAGTAATAAACACAAAACGCGAACACAAGATCTTTTACTTGGTTCGGAGTCGCGGTCGGCTCCTACTCCAAGGCCCACGGTCGTTGACCGTTTTCTGCGGGCAATTCTATATGTGCGCAAAACCAGTTTACAAAATGTATTACAAGAATAGTACAGTAAACTTAAAAGTAGCTCTTCGTTACCGACGTCCGGTGTAGATTGTATTTTCGGAGCAGAGGGACGTCGTCGGCGCTTGTATCTCGAGTCGGGAGATTTCCGGAGCAGAGCGCGGGAGTAGAAGAGCGTGAATGCGTTGGAAAACTTGATTGTTCAAAGCCTTGGGGTCGAGGGCCTTTTTATAGCCCCTGGGGGCGCCCGGAACGTCGGGGGTGCCCCCCCCACGTGTCAACTGATCCGAGTTCCTCTCGGTCAGCTCTGATCCCTTTAAACTCGGGATCAGGCTTTGACGGGGGCGCCCGGGACGCTGGGGGCGCCCGGGATGCTGGGGGCGCCCGGGTTGACTGGGTCGACTCTTATCCGTTGGCTTCTTGCTGGCGTCCGCTTCGTTAGCTTGAACTGGGGGCGCCCGGACCATCCGGGGCGCCCGGGAATATGCGGGCGCCCGGGAGCACGGGGGCGCCTGATTGATACCATTTTGTTGACTATTTTAATTGCTAAATCCATGTTTGACCTATGTTTTTATTCCTTAATTGTGAAATTGCCCTAGGTTTTAGGATTTCTTCTTATTTTGGACTTAATTGCAAATGTAGACATTTTTTGGATTATTTGGCCACTAATTTTCTGATATATTTTTGTAGGCATGAAAAGATCCTGGACCTACAGCATATTGGGTCAAACTTGAGTCGGAAGTGAACCGGATCGAATTATCAAGCTTACGATTAATCCGGGCCGTCCGATTCAAAAGCGGCTAGATCTGAGCCATCCGGGACCATCTGAAGCAATCCGAGCTAGGGTTAGGGTTGATCAAGCACTCTGATCAAGATCTGAAGGTTTCATCCCAATCAGAGCTCAATCAACCGTTGGATCAAGCTTGGAGGGCTCTAGATCGTCCATTCAAAGATTAGGATGATCTGGACTATCCGTTGCAAATCTGGAGGATCCGAGCTACCACGAGGCAGATCCTGACCCCAGATCATCATCATCAAAGTTTGGCTCAAATCAGAGCAAGATCAGCCGTTGGATCTTCTCCGATCAATCTGGACCGTCCGTGCTTAAGTATTTAATCAAAAATCCTGCGCAGCTTCTCCTCCATTGCGTCTTCGCCGCAACAGTAGATTTCTTCAGTTCTTCATCGTGTTCTTCAGTTTTTCATCCAATCGAAGGCGTGATCACTCAATCCTTCATCAGAGCAAGGGCTAGGTCAGTGAAGAGAGTCTCAGTGAAGTTTTCAGATAGGGTTTTGCTCAATAGCAAGGCTGCGTGAGGTTTCAGCAGCCTTGTTATCCGATTTCAGCGAGCTCAGCTGTGCTTCATCGCCACTGCATCCGAGCTATCCAGAGGGGTTCCCTGGAAGGTTTCGGACATTCCCTAATCCCAATCACAAGCCACCACAGCGAGTTGAAGAATTCGGAAGCAAATTTCGGCTTGACCAGGATTTTATCTGATTCGGTAGCAGAGATAGCTCCTCACTGATTTGTTGAGCTTGCGGGTCCGAGGTTCTCCCTTGATTGACGACCAAGGAGTTCTTGAGCTGAGGAAGGGTTGAGGAGTAGTTTAAATTGGTTAATTTGAGTTTTCTTAGCTGTAACTTCAGTTCTGCCAATTTATTTCTGTTTCTGAAACTTTGTATTAGCTGTAGCTTTCTTGTCTGAATTGTTCCTTCGTAATTAGGTTTTAATTCTTCAATGTCAGTAGCTAGATAACTTGGTTACTTAGCACTTAACTCAAATTTAGCTGTTTTTGCATTTTAATTGATGCGTATCAGTTTGTATCAGTTTCTCCCTGTTTGTCAGCTGCGTATGAGTCCTTTAATTTCTGCATTATCATCTTAGCTAGTTTAGTTTGTTGCTGAATCGTTTCTTATATTAGTTTGGTACTTTCGATCTTAGTTGTTTAGTTTGGATTAGTTTCCCAGTCGGTTTCAAATCTTGCAATTCCTGTTTTGATTTCTGCCTTCATTTAGATTTCATTTCTGCGCATCCAAATACAGTTTCTGCAATTTGAATTGCTTGAGAAGTCTGTGTTTGATTTGTTGTTTCACACCTAATTGTTTCACTTTAGCTGCTGGTTGATTTGCAGTCAGTTCGTAGCTGAAAAATCTGCTCGATACATGTCTCTGAAATTCTACAGATTTGTCTCTGAAATTCTGCAGATTTGTGAGCTGAGTTGTTGAAATTCTGCATGCTTGTGTCAATATCAGTCTCGGCATGGGTTTGTGTTAAGTTGAGTGAGATTACGGTGTACTTTTGAGCTTGAAATTAGTCTCTTTCGCAGTCATTGCATTTCTGAGTTATTAGAATTGGTTTTGGCACAAAGGGTTCAGTTTTGGCACATAGGTTCACTTGCGTGCCAAGCTGAATTGAGCATTGATTGCATCAGTTTTTTTTACTTGTCTGCTGGTGTAGAATAACATTTGA
>JAGFNQ010009996.1:0-20617 GCA_024364735.1 Boesenbergia rotunda
TACTAAGCCAAGTTGGGTAATTTTTGAGATACTTCTTAGATTGGTATGACCTAATCTCCTATGCCAGAGTTTTGATTGTTCTAACTGTGTTAACATGCATTTGGGTATAAGGGGAAGATTTATAGTATATACATTGTTTTTCCTAGTGCCCTTAAGCATGATTTCTGAGTCTTGTGCGTTTCTAATTAGGCAGTTAGAATTGTTGAACGTAACTAAATAACCAGAGTCACATAACTGACTTATGCTAAGTAAGTTAAAATTAAAGTTTTCTACTAATAGAACTTTCTTAATAATGAAATTGGATTTAAGTTCAATATTACCTGACCCAATTACCTTGAGTGTGGCATTGTTACCAAATGCTACTGAGCCCAGGTTTTTGAATTTGAGTTTGGTGAACTTCAATTTGTCCCCAGTCATATGTCTGGAGCACCCGCTATCTAACATCCATTGGTCCAAATCTTTATGTTCCTACACATAAAGAATTTTTGATGATTTGGATCCAATTTGAGTTAGGGATAGCTTAGATTGAGTTTCACTTCCTAGTCTGTCTCACCCCAGTCTAGGGTTTTCAATCACGTTAACCTTAAGGTTTTTGTGAGACAGGTTTGAAGGTAAAAATTAATTTTGAAAGGGAATTTTCATTTATTTTGAAAAGATATTTACTTTTGAAAACAGATTAAGTGTTTTTCAAAAAGATAATAAGTTTGAAAAATAGAGGTTTTGAAAAACAGTTTAGAATCTATAATTATTTGAAATTTGAGTTAGATTCGAATTTGACAAAAGTTAACTTGAATTTGAATTTCAGAAATTGGCTTCCAGGTCTTGGCGAGGCACTAGGCCTTCTTTGGCCGAAGCCTTATGGGATCATCCACCCTTTCCTTGACAAAGCCTTTTAATGAAATTTCATTTTCAAATTAAATTAGGTCATTTTCTGGTCTAACTAGCTTGGGTCTTGGATCGGTAGCTTCGGCTAGTTCCGCCAAATTGGCTTCCCTAACGTACTATCATCTCACCTCCTCCCAATACTATGTTTTCAATTTTCAAGTAATTTTAGTCCTTAAATCTAAGAATTCCTTAAATCTAAGCATGGCAATTTGCAAGAAATTAAATAAACACACAATCAATCAAAAAAAACTATCTAATTATAAAAATTGTTTTGATTTTGGCTCCCCCTGGACTATAGCCTCTATATGGGTTAGGCAAGAGGTGAATCTTGTCCTTGGGGATCCAAAATTGATTTGAACCAGTTGGTTTAGTCAGGCACAGTTTTGGCACCCATGCCTGAACCTTAGGTCTTGACTGGTTCAGTACATCAAAGTAAGATCTTTGCCGAGATTTGGTTCTATAGCCAAGTCCGGATCGATTTAGAACAGACTTCTGTTTTCCCAGAATCATATCAAGATTCTTGGAACCAGAAGTGAATCGTTCTAAAGCTGTTCTTAAATCCTTGACTTGAGTTTTCAAGGAGAAATTCTCTGATTCAAGCTTCTCAACTTGATCAGGGGTTTCTTCCTGAATTTTCTCAGTTAAGGAATTAGAATCAGCTCCCTCTTTCAGGAGTTTTACTTCCTGTCGGAGGGACTCGATTCGGAGTTTGGCTTTCGCCAAATCTCGGGATAGATAGGAAATAAAAGAATTTAATTGCGATTTTGAAAAACCCGTTACCTTTATTTCGCCGTCTTCGGAGAATGTCAGCTTGCCGTCGTCCCGTTCCGAGTCTGAGTCAGTCTCGATTTGATCCGAAGCGGTCAGGGCTAGAAGATTGGACTGAGGTGCTTCTTCTTCTTCTTCTGAGGAAGACTCGTCCCAGGTTGCTTGGAGTGCCTTCTTCTTTCTGTTCTTTTTGGACTCCTTTAGACTTGGACATTCAGTCTTGTAGTGGCCCTTCTTCTTGCATTCGTAGCAGGTTACGTTGGGCTTTTGTTTGTCAGTTGCCGGTTCATCTTGTCCGTCCTTTCTTCGGCTTGTTCTCCGTGTGTTAGTTTGGTTCTTCAACTTTTTGTAGTAGCTTCGAGCTAGCCGGACCAGTTCTGATTGATCTTCTTCTTGATCTTCTATTTCTGAATCTGAGGTAGATTCAGGTTCAACTTGAATTTTCTTCTTGGTCATTTTCCCTGTTTTCCCTGCAAAAAAGGCTATACTTTTCTCGACCAAATTGGAGTTAGTCTGTTCATGCAGCTCAAGTTCAGAAAATAACTCATCTAGCTTAATTTTTGAAAGATCCCTAGAGACCTTGTATGCATCTACCATAGATGCCCACAAGGTGGTCCTAGGGAATGCGTTTAGGGCGTACCTTATTAGATCACGGTTTTGAACCTGGTGACCTATTGCGTGAAGACCATTCATCAGCTCCTGGATTCTGGCGTGGAGCTGGGCTGCTGTCTCGTTATCTGCCATTTTGATAGTGAAGAGCTTGTTCAGTAGCAAGTCTCGTTTGCTGATCCTTGTATCTGAAGTTCCTTCGTGGAGTTCAATCAATTTAGCCCATAGTTCCTTTGCACTTTTGAAGGGTCCTACGCGGTTCAGCTCTTCTTTCGTTAGTCCACATTGTAGAGTCTGGGTTGCTTTGGCGTCAGCTTCAATCTTTCGTTTAAGGGCAGTGTCCCATTCTGAGTAGTCTTGTGGTACACCTTCAGCATTGGTGGGAATCATCAGTCCAGACTGGATGATTATCCACATTTCCACCTGAGTTTTTAGGTGGACCTCCATTCGACTTTTCCAGTAGGGAAAGTCTTCTCCACTGAAAAGTGGAGGTCTGGCGGTGCTAAATCCTTCTTGGATAGACATTTGTTACTGAAATAAAAGTAAACAACAAAAATATTTCCAAGACTTGGTCTTGGATTAGTAGTGCGGGAAGAAATAATCAAACACAGATTTCAAGGGGTGTTGCACCAACCTTGAGATAAAAACTCGAACGAAGATTTTTTTTATTTTAAAAAAAATGAGAGAAAAAAAATCCGAAAAATATTCAAACTGGTGGTTGCACCAGATTTGACTTCCCCGCTCTGATACCACTTGTTGGATCGAGAAATGCGAGAGAGGGGGGGGGTGAATGTCGCAATTCGTTCGGATTTAAAAAGAGCGGGTGCGCAGCGGAAATAAAAGAGAACACAACAACGCAAACACAGCCGGTTTACTTGGTTCGGAGCCTGGGTCGACTCCTACTCCAAGGCCCACGGTCGTTGACCGTTTTCTGCGGGCAATTCTATAAGTTCGCAAAAGTTTACACACAAATAATAATAAAAATATTCTCGTAAACTTAAATACAACTCTTGTTACCGACGTCCGGTGAAGATTGAAGTTCTGGAGCAGCGGGACGTCGTCGGCTTGAGTTGGCAGCTTTCTGGAGCGTGTCGTGGAAGCAGAAGAGCGTAGAATTGTCGAAGGAATTGGTTGTTCAAGAATAGGGTCGAGGCCCTCTTTATATAGGGCAGGGGGCGCCCGACATGCTCGGGGCGCCCCCCACGTGGCTCTTGATCCGGCGAGCCCTCTGGTCAAGGCTGATCTCTTCATCTTCGGGATCAGCTTTGACCGGGGCGCTCGACGCGCGCGGGGCGCCCGGTTGACCGGTCAAAGCGTCATCTTCAGGGCTTCGCGAGAGTGAGCTGCAGCAGCCTTCAGTGGCGTGGCACAGTGGGCGCCCGAGACACGCGGGGAGCCCGACATGCGGGACGCCCAACACACGCGGGGCGCCCCCAATTGCGCTGCTGTCGGGGCGTTTACCTCTCTGCTGACTTTGGGTTGACTCTGGGGCGCCCGACACATCCGGGGCGCCCTACTCAGCTACGGCCTCACTCCTTTGAGGCTCTCTGAGCTGCAGAAACACAGTCCTTCGGTCCTGCATCCAGGGTTAGTCCAAAATAGCAAATAATAAGTTAGTTAAAACAGCCTTAGCTGTCTTGGTTCTGACTTTGGATCTCCAAAATGGAGCCCTAGGTCGAACCGACGCCTAAT
Source organism: Boesenbergia rotunda (assembly GCA_024364735.1). NCBI lineage: Eukaryota > Viridiplantae > Streptophyta > Magnoliopsida > Zingiberales > Zingiberaceae > Boesenbergia > Boesenbergia rotunda. The sequence goes on from JAGFNQ010009996.1 coordinate 3,955, forward strand.
GTTCCCTCGAGGGGAACGCGTCCTCACCTACTCCTCTCGGGAGAGTTTTACCTGGTGCCAACCGGATCCTCCAGTTGGACTTTTGCCCAGCAGTCCTTCGCCAGGTCTTGAGTTACCAAGCTTCCCTTCGCTTGGTGCCTAGCAGCCCTTCGCTAGGTTTTTTCTTCTGGCAGCCCTTCGCCAGTGCCTAGCATTCCTTCGCTAGGGCTTGTCCTGTCTGGCAGTCCTTCGCCAGTGCCTAGCATTCCTTCACTAGGGCTTTTCCTGTACACTCAAGAAACTCGTTAGACAACCATTAACCCTTAACTTTTGAACCTTTTTGCCAATATCAAAACACAGGTTTGACTTGGGTGCATACTGCACCAACAGGAATGATATACAAATTGAGAAAATTCCTATTGAAAGGAATTTAGTGGATCCTTTACCTAAGGCCTTGCCTCAGAACAAGTTTGAGGGTTATGTTAGAGCCTGTTGTATTGGATACCGTAGCGATTGGCATTAGGCCAAGTGGGAGTTTGTTAGTGATATGAGAGAAGTGTCCTAAGACAATCGCCTTATGATTGTAAACATTTATGAAAATTCACTATTTGAGTATACATATTTGTGTATTTGATTGGGATCTTAAACTCATCTACTGAATGTCCGCAATACAATTCACAGCATAAGAGAATTTGTGATGGGATCACAACTAGTGATTATCTCTACATGTGCAATTGTGATGTATTGAAAATATCCCTAGTCGATAAATTGATAAAAACGGACACTATCAATTCTGTTGAGACTAGCATGGGTTATTCTCTAATCAGCTGATTCTCACTAGCTGGTGACATTAGGATGTCCGGAGATAAACAAGGATGCTAGTTAAGGGAACTAGTTCATTGGAGTGACTGACAGTAAAACTTCACATGGGAGTCTATACATAGACAGGTCAGTGAAGTTCTTACCGCAGCTTAAGTGCGATGTTCCTTTGACTTGCGGTGTTCAAGTCATCTTGGTCATGGAGACTTATACTTTAACATCTTAAGCAAGCATCTCCAAGGAGGTGTGGACCCAGGATGGTCGGGTATAAGCCGAAGTGCCCGAAGATGTTTGAACAGCCTACAAAGGATTCACCACTCCTTGCGAAGAGATGTATACCCAGGCCTATCGTCGGATTGTTACTCAAAGCCTCTGGCCAGAGCATATCATGTTTAGAGTATGAGTCTCTTAAATACATGAGAATAATTAGAAATCCAAAGGACGAGAATGACTCTACTTGGGCTAGGTGTAACGCCCGCTTTTTTTTTTCTTAAAGCGGCGTTACGTTAACATACATAGGGCATGTAGACATCATAATGCAGCGGAAACATTTAACTTACACCTACATGCACTTACTACCCTTCCTAACATCATAACATGGGAACTTGGCATATTAACTTTATACCTAACATCATATCATGTCATACTTAGCATCATGTCAAACTTATCATCATATCATTCTTAGCTTCATGTCATACATAGCATCATGTCATAGAGTCACATTCAAGCACATACTAGTAGTGGTAAAGTTCTATCATAAAACGAGCAAGCATATGGTCTCGTGGCCAAGTCACTATCAAACACATACTTTATTGCCCTCCTGCTGCTTCCTTACGGTCCCCTTGCATGATCTGTGGTATAAGGAAAATAAGACTATAAGCACACAGGCTTAGTAAGACTCTTTCCTATTCACTAAATCCATTCATCACTTAATCATGAGCATCTTAAACATTAACATACTTAGTGCTTTACTCAGCACATAAGTCTTTATGAGCACTTAGCATACCTTTGACATGACTTGAACATATCTTAGTCACTTTCATAGCATAGCATATACATAAACATAAAAACATTCATGGCTTGGCATAATACGTGGCATAGACATAAACATCATAAACATTCATAGCATGGCATAATTCTTGGCATAGACATAAACATCATAAACATTCATAGCATGGCATAATTCTTGGCATAGACATAAACATAATAGCATAACCTCATAAACATTCCTAACATGAACCTAAATAAAAACATGGCATCCGAACTTAGCATAAACATAATTAAATCATGGCAACATAACATAGCATGGACATAAAAAAAATCATAGCATTCTAGCCTAGCATAAACATAATTAAATCATGGCATCCTAAACTATCATGAACATAAATAAAATCATGGCATTCTAATTAACATAACATAAATAAATCATGGCATCCTAAACTATCATGAACATAAATAAAATCATGGCATTCTAATTAACATAAACATAAATAAATCATGGCATCCTAAACTATCATGCACATAAATAAAATCATGACATTCTAATTAACATAAACATAAATAAATCATGGCATCCTAAACCATCATGCACATAAATAAAATCATGGCATTCTAATTAACATAAACATAAATAAATCATGGCATCCTAAACTATCATGAACATAAATAAAATCATGGCATCTTACTTAGCATAAACATAAATAAAATCATGGCATAAACATACATTGCATCCAATTTCTTTGCATAATGTTCTTATCATAAATATAATGCATAACATGGATGGATGCATGTGGCAATTGCATATATATATATATATATATAGATGCTTAATCTTTAAAACATGCTTTTAAAATAATCATAACATTCATTGGGCCCTGGCTTGTACCACATTCATTCATCAAATGCGCGCATCCCTAAGTAAATACGAGGTAACTAATCTTGACCTACTAGGGTAAGGACAGCTTCATCGGTAGTCCCGAACCGTAAGGACAACATCATCGGTAGTCCCGAACCGTGGACAGCATCATCGGTAGTCCAGAACCGTGGACCTTACTTAGGTCCGGTACAAGCCCATAAAATAAAATAAAATGCTTTCACATGCTTTTCCATTCATCATCATTCATTCATCATACTTGTCATTCATCATCATTCATTCATTATACTTGTCATTCATCATCATTCATTCATCATACTTAACATCATCGTTATGCCTTAAAGGCATGTACTTTAACCTCATTCATAAGACATGGCATACATACATCTTATTCATAAAACATGGCATACATACGTATCATTCATAAGACATGGAATACATGCATATTATTCATAAAACATGGCATATCATTCATAATACATGGCATACATACATATCATTCATAAATCATGGCATATGTCTAAACATCTATGACTTAACATATAATTCATGACATACAAACTAAGGGTTTGGTTAACATAGAACTTCTTCCATCTTACTTAAACATATTTCTTGGTAACTCATACACAAGCATCTTTGGAGGTTTAACCTAACCCTAGCCCTAGGTTATGTCCTTGGCCGAAAGTCCCCAAGGAAACCCTAGGTCCATGAAACCTCCCATAACTTCCCAACCAACATCTCCTACATTCATACTAGGCCATAGGGAACATTTGAGTTCATACTTAGGACCAACCCAAATCCATTAACCCTAATCTTGCTCTTGGCCGAAACATCAAGGCCATGGGGCATGGTAAAATTTCCATTAAAATCCCCAAATCAATTGTTATACACCAACTATACCTTCCCATAAGGCCATTTGGGGCCCTTACTTGAAATGAGTCCTACTTTCCACCCCATTAGGGTACTTGGCCGAAACCTATAGGGTCTCTAGGCCATGAGAAACATTCACATAAATACCCTACATCTCCCTTATATCATGACAATACATAAAACAAACACTTGAGGTTTTAAACCCAACCCTACACAAGGGTTCTTGTTGTTGGCCGAAACCCTAGGGTATCCTAGGGTACCCCAAAAATTATACTTAACCTCTAAACATCATAAGGGAACATTAAATAACATTATATAGATTTTTAGCATCATTATGGACCCTAAAACATGCTGGCCGAAACCCATAGGGTTTCTAGGGTGTTGATTTTATTTCTTTCATGTTGGCCGAAACCCTAGGGTGTCTTAGGGTACTCCAAAAATTCCCAAAAATTATACTTAACCTCTATACATCATAAGAGAACATTAAACAACATTATAAAGATTTTTGGCACAATTATAGACCTTAAAATCCTTGTGGCCGAAACCCATAAACCTAGGATTCTTGATTTTCTTTCCTTTCAACATCAAATCCAAAAACCAACCAATATATCATGCTAAAAATCATGGAAATCATAAGGAACTATTATACCACAGGTGAGGGAGTCTTACCTTGGATTTCTAGATTTTTTGAACCTTGAAAGAGAAGAAAAATTGCAAAATATTTGGATCCTTGTCTCCTTGTACTTGTATCCTTGGAAAACCCTTAGATCTTGGATATAAGACCTCTTGTGGAGCTATTCCAAGGGGAGAACCCTTCCTTGGGTGTTCGGCTAGGATGAGGGGAAGAAGAGGAAGAAATTGCAAAGTGATGGAAGGAAGAGGTAACTCCCAAAACCCCTCTCTTTATAGCTCATTAAGGAGGTAAATGAAGAGTCTCTCCATGACCCTTCATCTTCTTCTATGCCTTAACCAATATCCACTTCATTTCCTCCTAACAATCACTTGCTAGGTGAGTTGCTTAAAGCATACATGGTTGTACAAGAGGTCTAAGGTTCAATCCTTGGTAGATGCACAATTTTTTTCCCACTTATTTTATTTTATTTTTCCTAGTATTTTCGAAAATCCCCTAATAATTCCCTCATAATTATATTAATATTCCCTATTAAAATCCCTTTATATTTATACTAATTTTCACCTAAACTCCACCAATAATTATGGTACTAGAAAGCCCATATAAGGCCCATTAGTGCCCTTTTTTCCCAATTTAAATAAGAAAACATGGATTTTCTAGGCCAAAGTTCGCATTATTATTTCTAGGTTCCTCAGAAAATTATCTAAACATGCTCAATATTTTAAGAAAATATTAAGAGAATTTTCCGGGTCGTTACAATCCCCCATACCTCGTGAAAGTTCGTCCTCGAACTTAGAATAGCTCCGGGTACTTGCGCCTCATCTCGTCCTCGCGTTCCCAGGTAGCTTCTTCGAACCATTGACTTTGCCATAGGACCTTGACTAATGGTACTTCCATACTCCTCAGCTTCTTGACTTCCCTATCCAAAATTTGGATAGGTCTGCTCTCATAGCTTAGGTCCTCCTGCACTTGTACTGTCTGTGGCTCGATCACTTGGTCCATATTTGGGATACACTTTTTATGCAGGGACACATGGAATACGTTATGAATAGCTGACATTTCTGGAGGCAGCTCTAATTCATATGCCACTTTAGCGACTCTTTTCAGAATCAGGTACGGCCCTACATAGCGCGGACTTAGTTTTCCTTTCTTTCCAAATCATGTCACCCCCTTCATAGGAGCCACTTTCAGAAACACCCAATCTCCAACATTAAACTCTAGTGGTCTGCGCCGAACATCGGCATAACTCTTCTGCCGGCTCTGAGCAGTTTCTATCCGTTGTCGGATATTCTGTATAGCTCGGGTGGTGCTGTTGACGATATCCGTTGTGAGCCCCATCTCCTTCTTTTCACCACCCTCACACCAACAGATCGGAGACCTACATCTCCTCCCATACAACGCTTCATAAGGTGCCATCCCAATAGTAGCTTGGTAGCTATTATTGTAAGCGAATTCCGCTAAACATAGATATCGACACCAGCTTCCTTTGAAGTCCAGGGCACAAGCTCGCAACATGTCTTCCAGTACTTGATTCACCCGTTCAGTTTGTCCATCGGTCTGAGGGTGAAAGGCGGTGCTAAATCGTAATTTAGTGCCCAGAGACTTCTGAATACACTCCCAAAAATGCGAAGTAAAGCGACCATCCCTATCTGAGATGATGGTCTTGGAAACTCCATGAAGTCTGATTATCTCCTTAACATATAATTGAGCCAATTGCTCAATCGAATAAGTCATCTTGATAGCTAAGAAGTGAGCAGACTTAGTCAACCTGTCCACAATGACCCATATCGCATCATATCCATTTGTAGTCCGGGGTAGTCCTGAAATGAAATCCATTGAGATGTCCTCCCATTTCCATTCCGGAATTGGAAGTGGCTGCAGAACTCCTCCGGGTCGCTGGTGTTCTGCTTTCACTTGTTGGCAAGTCATGCAAGTACTGACATGCTGGGCCACATCTCTCTTCATACCGGACCACCAGAACTTCTCTTTCAAATCTTGATACATCTTAGTGGATCGTGGATGCATCGAGTAAGGGGTTCCGTGAGCTTCTGCCAGTATTTCCTTTCGAAGCTCCGGATCATTAGGGATACATAGACGATCCCTAAGGTAAAGTACTACCCCTTCGGCGATATGAAAACCATCGCCCTTTCCAATTAGCTTGGGTGTTCTGGGACTTTTGTCCTCCTAGCAATCATTAATGGAAGGAACATTAAGGGTAATGAGCGAAAGAATCGAGCATCTTGGAATGAACTTGATTCTTACTTTCATTCATTGCCTTCCTTTGTTGATTGATACTATTCAGATAGTGCTCAGTGAGTAAAGCACTACTAAGCAGTTCCTCGGCGGTCTGGGGCCTGTTAACTCCACCAGCCACGTTCAGAGCTATTTCGGGCCGTAACATCATCAGCATGAGTCGGACCCTCTCTTTCTCGATGCGGACCAGCTCAGGGCACAGACGAGCCAGTCGGTTGAATTTCTTCACCGCTTCGTTGACCGAGAGGTTGCCCTGCCGGAATTCCGTAAACTCATCGTAGTGTTTGGTTGTAACTCGCTTATTGAAGAATTCTTCAAAGAATTCTGATTCGAAATCTGCCCACGCCATCTGGTTTACTTGTCTCTTGGTCCTGACCCTCTCCCACCACATCCTGGCATCCCTAGAAAGGCAGAATGATACGCACTTGACCTTCTCATGTTCCGGCCAGTCCAGCAGTTCCAGTGTACTTTCCACCATCTTAAACCATGCCTGGGCGCCCCAGGGTTCACCGGTACCCGAGAAATTCTCCGGTTTCAGTCTTAACCACTGGATCAGATAAGCCTCCTGTCATGCGACAGTGGTCGAGTTCGGCGGAGGAGTGTGTGTAACCGTAGGCGCCACCGGCGCAGCAGTCTGATTCACTGGTGGAGTAGTAGAATTTTCCTGTTGGTTCATTAAGGTGTTAATAGTTTGCTGCTGCTCGGTAACCTGACGTTGGAGCTGGGTTACTAGTTGCATCAGGTCAGGCGTTGGAGTTGTCTCATTAAGCCGGTTACTCTGTCTTCTAGCCATGCTTTTCTTCACCAAAGATAAGTATGGCCAATATTAGTTTTATTTCCTACCCCTATATTATTCTAAATATTTAATTCCTAAACTAAGATAAAGCATGATTCATCGTTACATATCGTAACGTACTTTTCATCAAAAATACCGTTCATCCTGGCATACCTTAAAATCATAAGACATCTTCCTACTATAAGACATGTAAATAGGTACTTACTTGGAAGCTGCAGGAAGAGGGCTTGATGTGTGTGTAGTAAGATGGTTATTGGCTCTGATACCAACCTGTAACGCCCGTTACTTTTTTCTTAAAGCGGCGTTACGTTAACATACTTAGGGCATGTAGACATCATAATGCAGCAGAAATATTTAACTTACATCTACATGCACTTACTACCCTTCCTAACATCATAACATGGGAACTTGACATATTAACTTTAAACCTAACATCATATCATGTCATACTTAGCATCATGTCATACTTATTATCATGTCATTCTTAGCATCATGTTATACATAGCATCATGTCATAGAGTCACATTCAAGCACATACTAGTAGTGGTAAAGTTCTATCATAAAACGAGCAAGCATATGGTCTCGTGGCCAAGTCACTATCACACACATACTTTATTGCCCTCCTGCTGCTTCCTTACGGTCCCCTTGCATGATCTGTGGTATAAGGAAAATAAGACTATAAGCACACAGGCTTAGTAAGACTCTTTCCTACTCACTAAATCCATTCATCACTTAGTCATGAGCATCTTAAACATTAACATACTTAGTGCTTTACTCAGCACATAAGTCTTTATGAGCACTTAGCATACCTTTGACATGACTTGAACATATCTTAGTCACTTTCATAGCATAGCATATACATAAATATAAAAACATTCATGGCTTGGCATAATACGTGGCATAGACATAAACATCATAAACATTCATAGCATGGCATAATTCTTGGCATAGACATAAACATCATAAACATTCATAGCATGACATAATTCTTGGCATAGACATAAACATAATAGCATAACCTCATAAACATTCCTAACATGAACCTAAATAAAATCATGGCATCCGAACTTAGCATAAACATAATTAAATCATGGCAACATAACATAGCATGGACATAAAAAAAATCATAGCATTCTATCCTAGCAAAAACATAATTAAATCATGGCATCCTAAACTATCATGAACATAAATAAAATCATGGCATTCTAATTAACATAACATAAATAAATCATGGCATCCTAAACTATCATGCACATAAATAAAATCATGGCATTCTAATTAACATAAACATAAATAAATCATGGCATCCTAAACCATCATGCACATAAATAAAATGATGGCATTCTAATTAACATAAACATAAATAAATCATGGCATCCTAAACTATCATGAAAATAAATAAAATCATGGCATCCTACTTAGCATAAACATAAATAAAATCATGGCATAAACATACTTTGCATCCAATTTCTTTCCATAATGTTCTTATCATAAATATAATGCATAACATGGATGGATGCATGTGGCAATTGCATATATATATATATATATATATATATATAGATGCTTAATCTTTAAAACATGCTTTTAAAATAATCGTAACATTCATTGGGCCCTGGCTTGTACCACATTCATTTATCATATGCACGCATCTCTAAGTAAATACGAGGTAGCTAATCTCGACCTACTAGGGTAAGGACAGCTTCATCGGTAGTCCCGGACCGTAAGGATAGCATCATCGGTAGTCCCGAACCGTGGACAGCATCATCGGTAGTCCAGAACCGTGGACCTTACTTAGGTCCGGTACAAGCCCATAAAATAAAATAAAATGCTTTCACATGCTTTTCCATTCATCATCATTCATTCATCATACTTGTCATTCATCATCATTCATTCATCATACTTGTCATTCATCATCATTCATTCATCATACTTAACATCATCGTTATGCCTTAAAGGCATGTACTTTAACCTCATTCATAAGACATGGCATACATACATCTTATTCATAAAACATGGCATACATACGTATAATTCATAAGACATGGCATACATGCATATTATTCATAAAACATGGCATATCATTCATAATACATGGCATACATACATATCATTCATAAATCATGGCACATGTCTAAACATCTATGACTTAACATATAATTCATGACATACAAACTAAGGGTTTGGTTAACATAGAACTTCTTCCATCTTACTTAAACATATTTCTTGGTAACTCATACACAAGCATCTTTGGAGGTTTAACCTAACCCTAGCCCTAGGTTATGTCCTTGGCCGAAAGTCCCCAAGGAAACCCTAGGTCCATGAAACCTCCCATAACTTCCCAACCAACATCTCCTACATTCATACTAGGCCATAGGGAACATTTGAGTTCATACTTAGGACCAACCCAAATCCTTTAACCCTAATCTTGTTCTTGGACGAAACTTCAAGGCCATGGGGCATGGTAAAATTTCCATTAAAATCCCCAAATCAATTGTTATACACCAACTATACCTTCCCATAAGGCCATTTGGGGCCCTTACTTGAAATGAGTCCTACTTTCCACCCCATTAGGGTACTTGGCCGAAACCTATAGGGTCTCTAGGCCATGTGAAACATTCACATAAATACCCTACATCTCCCTTATATCATGACAATACATAAAACAAACACTTGAGGTTTTAAACCCAACCCTACACAAGGGTTCTTGTTGTTGGCCGAAACCCTAGGGTATCCTAGGGTACCCCAAAAATTATACTTAACCTCTAAACATCATAAGGGAACATTAAATAACATTATATAGATTTTTAGCATCATTATGGACCCTAAAACATGCTGGCCGAAACCCATAGGGTTTCTAGGGTGTTGATTTTATTTCTTTCATGTTGGCCGAAACCCTAGGGTGTCTTAGGGTACTCCAAAAATTCCCAAAAATTATACTTAACCTCTATACATCATAAGAGAACATTAAACAACATTATAAAGATTTTTGGCACAATTATAGACCTTAAAATCCTTGTGGCCGAAACCCATAAACCTAGGATTCTTGATTTTCTTTCCTTTCAACATCAAATCCAAAAACCAACCAATATATCATGCTAAAAATCATGGAAATCATAAGGAACTATTATACCACAGGTGAGGGAGTCTTACCTTGGATTTCTAGATTTTTTGAACCTTGAAAGAGAAGAAAAATTGCAAAATCTTTGGATCCTTGTCTCCTTGTACTTGTATCCTTGGAAAACCCTTAGATCTTGGATATAAGACCTCTTGTGGAGCTATTCCAAGGGGAGAACCCTTCCTTGGGTGTTCGGCTAGGATGAGGGGAAGAAGAGGAAGAAATTGCAAAGTGATGGAAGGAAGAGGTAACTCCCAAAACCCCTCTCTTTATAGCCCATTAAGGAGGTAAATGAAGAGTCTCTCCATGATCCTTCATCTTCTTCTATGCCTTAACCAATATGCACTTCATTTCCTCCTAACAATCACTTGCTAGGTGAGTTGGTTAAAGCATATATGGTTGTACAAGAGGTCCAAGGTTCAATCCTTGGTAGATGCATAATTTTTTCCCACTTATTTTATTTTATTTTTCATAGTATTTTCGAAAATCCACTAAAAATTCCCCCATAATTATGTTAATATTCCCTATTAAAATCCCTTTATATTTATACTAATTTTCACCTAAACTCCACCAATAATTATGGTACTAGAAAGCCCATATAAGACCCATTAGTGGCCTTTTTCCCCAATTTAAATGAGAAAACATGGATTTCCTAGGCCAAAATTCGCATTATTATTTCTAGGTTCCTCAGAAAATTATCTAAACATGCTCAATATTTTAAGAAAATATTAAGAGAATTTTCCGGGTCGTTACACTAGGTGTGACGTAGTCAGCCTAGTGGGGACTGACACACACAGACCATGTCTTGAACCAAGTGGGTATAAGATGGTGAAGGGAATGAGGCTCGATTTATTAGAGATGCTGAAGGGTTTCAGAATTACTTCTGAGGTCAACCGTTGATCTTTCGATTAATTGGGGGTCATGATGTACTACTAGGTGTCACTCATGATCGTTCTATAATTGGTTGATTATAGACAGCCAACATAAATCGAAAGCCTATTTAGTCACACGCACTACGAGTAATCTGAGGGATTTAAAACGAGTTAAAAATTAGATTTTCCGATCATGAGAAATAAGTCGAATCTGAATTTATCAGAGGAGCAATGGAAGCTAAAAATGACTAAGTCTTTTGAAGGCTTATTGGGCGAATTAAATGAGTTTAATTCGCGATGGGTTCGGCTCGGTTTGGCCGGCCAAAGACGGTGTCCACCCTCTTGGTTTGGCCGGCCAATACAAAGAGGAGAAACAAATTTATTTGCTTAAATTAATAAAATAAATCAAGCGCAATTTGTTTTATAAATTATGGATAAATAAATTTGTGTAAAGAAATTTATATAAATAAATTTATAGAAATTTATTCTTTTATGGAAATTAAAATGATCCATGGAATGGTTTATTTTAATTTTATAAATTCAATTATAAATTGATTTTTCCATAATAAGAAAGTTTATAAATTTCTTGTAAAATTTATTCCATAATAAAAGGAGAGATGTATTTGTTTTATTATAAAGTTAGTTATAATAAAACTTGGCTTAAACAGAATAATTCATAAGAGAATTTATAAGATAAATTTCTTATGAAAATTCCGTTAAGAGGGAGACTTGGCAAGGGAGAGGCTACTATATAAAGGAACCAAAGGCTAGCCTTGAATTCCAATCAATTGAGTAATCAAGAGATTAATTCTCTCCCTCTCTCTCTTATTCTCTCCCTTTCTCTTCCCCTTAGGGCCGGCACCCCTTGTTCCTCTTAGGGCCGGCGCCCCAAGCTCCCCTTAGGGCCGGCGCACCATCCATCCCTCTAGGGTTGGCGTGAGCAACATCAACCAAGGAGGAGCCAAAGAAGAAGAAGAAGAAGCGGGTCACAACTTCTCTCTTCCCGGAATTTTGATTCCGTTACTTGGTGGTTAGTTTCCTTTCTTCTCTCTTGATCTTCTAGTTGTGCGTTTAGAGAATCTAGTAGTTCTCGTCGGCACAAAACTCGTGACTTTGCGAAGTCATCCCGAAGAGAACTCGGCGTGGACGCGAATAGAGGCGGAGCTTCAAAGGGATGCTACAGTTGGATCTCGTCCCTTACTTCGAGTTACGCGAGGTACTTAGTAAATTAGTTTACTTTTCCGCAAAGTTTTAATTTATGATCATGTCAACACATCATAAGGTTGCATGCTAAATACGTGGTTAAAGTAATTTGAGAAATTATTTTATGCTAATTCTTCCGCTGCACGTAAAAATTTAAAATTTTATGAACCCGTATCCTTGTCAACTTGCACCCGGTCCCAACAGTGGTATCAGAGCCGGTTAGTGTTCGACATAATCATATAATTGTTTTGTGGAAAACTTTGTCATGATCTCAATTTTGAAAAAATTTTCAATTATGGAAACTTTCCAATTATAATAAATTTTAGATTTAGGAATTTCAAAGTTTGGAAATCCTCATGAAATTTCGCAAACTTTTGAAATTTTCTAGTTTCTGAAATTTTATAATAATTGTGAAAACTTCCCATCTTTGGAAACTTTCCAATTTTGGAAATTTTTCTATTTTAGAAAATTTTCAATTTTGGTAATATGTAAGTTTTCTTTGTTCCAGAAACTTACAAATATTCTGAAAACCTATTATGAATCTCGCAATTTTAGGCACTTTCTTTCAAGAAAGTGTAGACAAATTTATGGGCAATTAATTGACAATTAAATTTGATTGGTTTTTAAATTGACAACAAAATTCTTTATTTTGGATTGAGCCTCGGGGAGCCGTCCAATTTAAAGTTAGTTGTCGTAATTTAATTTCCCAATTTTAAATGAAATTGTCATGTTTAATTTGGTTACGCTTCCGAAGCGGACCAAATTGGATTTACGATAAATTACTTTTCTTTGGGTATCTGAGCCTCGGGGAGCCACCCTTAGAAAATAATTTGTTGTAATTAATTAAATCCATGAATAAAATATGATTTAAGAGGTGATACTCTTACATATTGTTGTCTCCAAAATTAATTAGGAAAATGGTTTCCTATAGAGTTTTCTTAATTGAGATTTTCATGAAAATAATATGTAGTTGAATTAAGAGATTTGTCTCTTAATTTAATAAGATTTGATTTAGAGAAATCAAAGTCTTAAACATATTATTTCCGAAATTGATTATGACAATTTAGGAAATTGATTCCCAAAACATTTCCTTGAATAAAGTATGAAATTAGAATTAGGAAATCCGGTTCCTAATTCAATTTATGAGACTTGATAAATTAAGTCACATACATACTTTATTAAGGAAATCGTTAGTCATGACATAATTATATGTCATGAATGTGCTTAGAAAAGAAAGGATGAGACCCAAAACCCCTTACAAAATATTAAGGCCAACACCTTCCATTAATATGGTTAGAATCGGAGTTTTGTTTCTTGTTTGGGTTGATGGACACATCCATGCCCGACTTGAACCTCAACATGTTCAAACCATGGAATTATTTTATGAATAATATAGTTGAAGTCAGAGGTCAATCCTTAGTTTTGGTTGTTGGACACATCCAAGCCTGGCTAAACGGTTGAATGAACTCCAACCATATTAAAACTATTTCTTGATTAATGGGTCAGCCTTAAGCTTAGAGCATCGATTTGTTGTGCCATAGCCAAGGTCGATGTAAAGAGAGGTACAGTTGGGTGCTATGTATAATGTTGCATGCTTGTTAATGAGTTAACAACCCAATGATTTATGCAAACATTCAATTAGTTGATAGCATAAAGTGATAGTTACATATATGTGATATGTAATCGGTATAATTACCTACCTTCATAGCTAAGAACAACTTGATGGCCATAGCCATGGTGGTTCTTATCTATGGTTGGATATCAACCTATTTAGAGATGTTCTACGATCTCCCGAATTGATAAAAAGGGTTATTTAATTCGAAAAATAAATATGATTTTATTAATGTATGTTGATACATTCTTTAATCATTCTTCTCACATAAGCTCAATTTGTATTTCTAGGATAATCACTCGATCATGTCTTCACTGAATTTGCGTTCCATTTTGGACACCAATAAACTGACTGGGCCAAACTTCATGGACTGGCTTCGAAACCTGAGGATAGTCCTCAAGGCAGAGAAGCTTGCTTATGTCCTTGAAGATCAACTTCCCAACCGTCCTCCTGAAAATGCAACACCAGACCAGTTTCCTGAGTTGCTCAACCTGCTGAAGACTGTAGAGCCTTCTGTGAAGCAGGATCAAAAGACGGTACTGTTAGTTAGTTCCTCGAAGAAAGGTTGTAAGAGGAAGGCCAAAGAACAGAATAAGGGAAAGAAGAAAAAGGCCAAAAAGACTGAAAATTCCCTAAAAGGCACTTGCCATCACTATGGCAAGGAGGGTCACTGGCGAAGAAACTGCAAGGTTTATCTTGAGTCCTTGAAAGAGAAGGCATCCGATGCCCCATCCTCTTCAAGTATCATCGTTATTGAATGTCACTCTATTTCCTCAAACACTTGGGTACTTGATACTGGGTGTAGCTCACATATATGTAATGACATACAGGGGCTAAGGAATAGAAGAAGACTCGTCAAGGGAGAAGCGAATTTGTGAGTTGGAAACGGAGCAAAGATTGCTGCTGTTGCCATCGGAACATATTTGCTAAAGCGCCCTACAGGACGTGTCTTAGAATTGGATAATTGTTATTTTGTTCCTTCGTTAATAAAGAATATTGTATCTATTTCATGTTTGAATGAAAAGGGTTATCATTTAACTTTTAGAAACAATTGTTGTTACATAACTTTAAATGACGTTCTTTATGGGAATGGAACTTTGTGCAATGGTATCTACACGTTAGATTTATCCGGTGACGTTTTCAATATCGAAGCTAGCAACCAACGTGCTCGAATAGATAATCGAATAGACTCCTACACGTGGCATTGTCATCTTGGCCATATAAGTAAGAAACGCATGACCAAATTACACCGATGTGGAATTTTGGAATCATTTGAACCCGATTTATTTGATAGATGTGAATCATGCTTAAAAGGCAAGATGACCAAATTACCCTTTTCCGGAAAAGGTAATCCAGTGGGAGAATTGCTTGGTCTAATGCATACTGATGTATGTGGACCAATGTCAACTCTTGCACAAGGAGGCTATAGCTACTTCATCACCTTTATTGATGATCACTCACGATTCGGGTATGTGTTCTTGATGAAACACAAATCTGAAGCCTTTGAGAAATTCAAAGAGTTCAGAAATGAAGTAGAGAAACAGCTTGGCAAAAGTATTAAAATACTTCGATCCGATCGGGGTGGTGAATACTTAAGTCAAGAGTTTCAAGATTATCTAAGGGACAATGGGATATTGTCCCAATGGACTCCGCCATATACACCACAGCATAATGGTGTATCTGAGAGGCGCAACCGAACCTTGATGGAATGGTTAGGTCAATGATGAATCATGCAACTCTTCAAAAATCCTTTTGGGGTTATGCACTTAAGACAGCTGTTTACTTGCTAAACAGAGTCCCGACCAAGGTAGTCTCTACTACTCCATATGAGACATGGAATAGTAAGAAACCTCACTTAACTCACCTTAAGACATGGGGTTGTCCTGCTTATGTGAAGCGGACTGTATCAGACAAATTGGATTCTAAGTCTGATAAATGTCTATTTATTGGATACCCTAAGGAAACGAAGGATTACCAATTCTATCATCCCTTAGAACAAAAGGTGTTTGTTTCAAGGCATGCTCTATTTCTGGAAAAAAAAATTCTTTTACAAGAAAATAGAGGGAGTGGTATTGAACTTGATGAAGTTCAAGAAACTCCAATAGACATTACAGAGACACCTAGTCTAGACCCACAACCAATAACTCATAATGATGAGCTATCAGTTGAACCTAAAACTACACCACCTCTTCGTAGGTCTGATAGGACACACAATATTCCAGAGAGATACGTATTTCTCATAAGTGAATCGAACGACGATGAACCTATCAGTTATGAAGATGTTCTGAAAAATTCAGAAAGGGACAAATGGCTTGAAGCCATGATGTCGGAAATGGATTCCATGTACGAAAATCAAGTATGGGACTTGGTTAACCCACCTGAAGGGATTAAGCCCATAGGGTGCAAGTGGGTTTTCAAGAAGAAAACCGACATGGAAGGTAATGTTGTTACCTTTAAGGCTAGATTAGTGGCAAAAGGATATCATCAAAAACAAGGAATTGATTATGACGAAACCTATTCGCTAGTAGCTATGCTTAAATCCATTCGGATGCTCCTAGCCATAGAAGCTCATTATGATTATGAGATATGGCAAATGGATGTGAAAATAGCTTTCCTTAATGGAAACCTGCTTGAGGA